>JAULKK010000424.1:0-10620 GCA_032355705.1 Rubia peregrina
GTTGAGTTTGGTTCGGGTCGGGTTCGGGTTGGGTCAATATTTTGCGGGTCAGAATCGGGTTCGGGTTGAGTTCGGGTTCGGGTCGGGTCAATATTTTGCGGGTCAGGATCGGGTTCGGGTTGAGTTCGGTTGGGTCGGTTCGGGTCGGGTCGGAGATTCGGGTCAGAAATTGACAGCTCTACTCTCTTGTGAATATTACGTGCGTACATCGCCCAAGTTTGCCACCAAATCTCAGTGTTAGGGCTGAACAGAAAAGAAGATTTTTTCAAAGCTGATCCGTTGCTCTGAATATCTAGCATAAGAGTCCAGTCTCTGAGCCAATGTCATTATCCCCAATTGTTAATTCTCAAGAAATATGAGACAATCATCAGCGTACATCAAATGTGAAATTTTCTGTCCCGATATGGCTAATAAAATTCCAAGCTTTCCACCATTCTGTAATGGTAGATCTAAGACTGAAGATAAAACTTGCTGGCATAAGATGAAAAGGTATAGGGATAGAGGGAAGCCCTGTCTAAGCCTTTTGTTTAGCGTAAATTCCTGAGAGTGAGCACCATTAACTGATGTCACATAAGAAATAGTGGACACATTGCATGATCATATATGCAGCCAACTGTCTGGAAAATCCATTTTCCTTAAAACTGTGTCAAAAAATCCCACGAAATCCTTTCATATGCTTTGTTCATGTCTAACTTGATAGTTGAGAAAGACTTTTTACCTGATTTTCTCTTCATAATGTGAGAAACCAGCTCATGTGCCATGATAAAACTCTCTCCTATATTTCTGCCCGAAACAAAGCCATGTTGATTTTCTGAAATCAGATTATAGATAATCTTATTGAGTTTGATCTGCAATAATTTGGCCACTATTTTATACTGACTCTTGCACAGGCTTATAGGTCTGAACTCTTTGACCATTGAAGAACTCTTAGTCTTAGGGATGAAACTGTTTTTGTTTTGTTTCAATCCCTATGTAAGAACTGGCCTTGTTGAAAGTCTTGAACACACTGAAAAAATAATGTCCAACTGCCTTTCCATATTTTTGATAAAAACCGGGAGGAAAAGCATCCAAACCTGGAGCAGACCATGGCTTCATATCTGATACTGCCTCATTTAGCTCTTGTTGTGAAAAGGGCTTTTGTAACATTTGTTTCTGATCTCATTAAGCCTGCCATCCAACAATTTCTCTAAAGTGAGATGATAGTCCGACATGACAAGTTATATATCTAGCTTCACATAAACTTGTTTGAACTGATTGTGAAATTCCTAAGCAATCTATTCATGGCCTGTAATCCATTCACCAAATTTCGTTTTGATCTCTAAAATTGTCGCCATTCTTGACTTTTTTACTGGACACTTGTGAAAATAAGCAGTGTTTTGCTTCTCTAAACTTATCCCAATTTAACTTAGCTCTCTGCCTCCAGTATTCATTCTGATACTCCAAAAGTTTCACCAGTTCCATTTTTATTTTTGTCTCTCATTTCTACCTGTGATGCATGCTAATTGATTTTCTAGAGCGTTGATTATTGAGTCCAAATTTCCATAAGAAGACCTATGCCAATTCTGTAAATATGTCATTGTAATGATAATCCATTTAGAAAAAGAGTAATGATAAAGAGAGTGAAAACTTATAGTGAATCCATACAGTGAATGTTGTGGCAATATTGAAAAGATAAATGTATCCCTAATTAGCTGCACATCTCTTAAGGAATGTGATTAGTCATTTAGTCATTTACTAGCATCAACATCATTCATTATGAGTTTCACTAAGAATTTTCACTCTCCTTATCATACAGTGGCACATCAAAGATTGCATTGTCTTGAAAACTAGTTGTTGCATCTTCCCTATTTCTTTCGAGTTTCTTACTAGTATTTCTTTAGAATGGACTCTTTTTGCTTCCGGGAGCAGAGGTACGTATACGAAGAAGTCTATAATATACGGAGTAGAAGTTTGCATATGGAGTATTATAATATACGTGCAATAACGATTACAATAATATGAATTGACATTCAAGTTAACTAACTTTTGACAATAACTAATCTATTGAAAGAATACTGAAATTACATGTCAATCAAATCGATCGTCTGTATTATTACAGATTAGATGTCTAATAAAATTTATAATATTGTCATCGGAATAAACCTGTTGGAATATTGCCCTTCAATCAATGTGTATTTTTTTTAATTATACTTGGAGGATTAATTACGAAAATAATTAATTAAGTTATTTTGAGTGAACGGATATGTTTAGTTGAAAATCGTTTTCGATCTGCAAACATCAATTGTATTTGGACTTGCAACTTATTATGGCTAATCTTATAGAGTCACACACAAAGTATGAAATTTGATAAAAGAAATAACTACTGAGTTAGGAGTCAACTTGTAATCAAAAGAGAATTGAGTTTAGAACTCATGAAGTCTAATTGGGCTAGGCCCAAAATTGACTTGGAGTTCTGCATTTATACTTATTATAAAGGAATAATCAGTACGACAATTATTAGAACCCTGGAAGTTTGGAACAACAAAAACCTAAAATCTTACCATTATCATAAAACCGACCTCACCGTAAAAGAGGAGGAAGACGCAATCGTTTTTGCTAGCTGATATGTTCTAAACTGAAAATGATATAAGTTATTTGATTATGCTGTGTGGATACGTACAGAGGGATCACATATCGGGTTATCGTCTCCGTAATTGAATTGTTTTTCCTAGAAAGCACACTTCAAAGGCAATCTCCACAAGATAGATTCAAATTGATTATATGCATAAGATCTTGAATTGTTTTATCGCTTCCCTAGACACTCTCCATGCAAAAACTTAACCTCAGAAGCCCTAATTTGAGGCCACCGCCGCATCCGACGGTTCGAAGGCCCCACTTCTCCTTTTTTTTCTTCATTTTTTTCTATTTTAGTAATGTTTATTCCTTCAAGGTAGTAGATCTGAGGTCAGGTGTACATATTATCATTCCTGCATCGCCTAGCTCCACCATCGGATGGAACTCCCACCTCAACTACTGACCATTGCTGGTGGAGACGAGACTCACAACCCACACCGATATGACGAGTTGCCATGGTTTTCTCGTATCCCTCCTCGTGGGCCACTGAACCAAGATGCTTCACCACACTGAGTTGAAGGAATTAGGAACAGGTAAGACTCATCGAATAAGAATGGAAATCACGGCCACTCTCATGAAACGAACGGAGCTCACAACCACCTTCCAAGGCTGGACCAGCGGGCTCTTCGATTGGAGAACCCATGCTGGATGACGAGACCATCCTTGCAAGAGATCCAACGCTGGAGGACGTCCAAAGAAAATGAAATCTGGAGTGTTCACGGCACATATGGTGGTTACTTGCGGTGGAAGACAGGTATAATCCCTCATTGTGTTTTTTCTCTTAGTGGTAGTTGTTCTTTCCCTTTCGTGTAGTAGATCTCGAGCTGGTTGATGAGGGGCCAACTTACTAAAACTTTGACCAAGAAGCAGAGCTGCAAAGATCCACACTTGCATCGATCATCGTCACCCGGAGAAGGAACATACCTTTGGCGGAGTCTAGCCGGATGACAGAGTACTGTTATTAAGTGCAGTTGCTCGTCCTCCCGCGAAGATGGACCACAAAATGGTTCGGAGAATGTACAGATCCTCGAGTCTAGAAGAACTATGATAGCTATCGGTGGTGCAAGGTCAACGAACGATGATGGATGACTACCGACGAGTTTTGTGAGTTTTCTCAGATCTTGCTGATAGTAAGGTGGAAAATTCTAGTGTGTTTCTTTATTGGTGATCGGCAGAAACGTCGTGGATGGAAGAAATCAAACATAGATCATATCCGCCAAAAATAGGGCGGAGGCTGGCTCGGTCTGGATGGAAGAAATCAAACATAGATCATATCCGCCAAAAATAGGGCGGAGGCTGGCTCGGTCTAACTGAATCGGGTCATCAAACTAGGTTGATCATATTGGCTGGGTTTTTTTTCCCTTCCTTTAGTCGGGGCTAAGGTCAGTGGGTTCGGGTGTTTTTAGTTTCTTTGCTTATGTTTCATCTTTGTATAGTTATCATTTATGTGTAACTTTAGTTTAATTCAATAAGGAAGATGAGCTCAAAATGGTTGTTTTATCTAGAGCATTAGATTAGGAAGTCTCTGCTAACTATTATTTACCGTCGACCTTTTTAAAATGCAAATTTATATCGGCTTCTGACCTACTCTCCAAAGAGTTCGGTTAGGAGAAATCCGATTCAAAATTAGTTTAGACAACATACTTCTGGCGAAACGCTCTAATGTTAAAGAATAAATTGTAGACTACGGAAAGACGAAACTTAATTAGAAGAATACGAAGTTATGGGTTTGTACTCTGAAGTAACTGCAAGTGAAACATTTGAGTTTTGATTAGAAACATTACATATTTCGAGTAAAACATTACACATATGTTTTACTCTAAATATGTAATGTTTCTAACCAAAACTTAAATACTTTAGGATTGTGAGTTTAACCAAATAGTTTATAACCCCGAATTTGACTCTAATTTTAATTACTTTAACATGCAAATTTTAATATTTTTGTGGTAAAATTTCACTTGAGTCCTTGGTCTTTCCATAACTTATGGAAAGACAATCTTTCAAGAGACGGACTCAAAATTAGACAAAGTCTTGGGAAAGACCGTCTTTCCATAGGCATATGAAACGATGGGGTTTAATTAGAATAATATGAAGTTAGGAGTTTATATTTTGCAGTAACTACAAGTGAAACATTTGAAATTTTTATTAGAAACATTATATATTTAGAGAAAAACATATGTTTTACTATAAATATGCAATGTTTTACTCTAAATATGTAATGCTTCTAACTAAAAATATGCATGCAAAATAGCTTATAATCTGAATTTGACCCGGATTTTAATTGTTCAACCCGGAAATTTTCATCTTTTTGTGGTAAAATTGCACCTTAGTCCCTGGTATATCCATAGCTTATTAAAAGATCGCATTTCAAGAGACGGACTATAAAAATTAAGGTTAATAATTTAGAAATTAGTTAACTTAATTATTTTAGAATGGTTGATGGCATAATTTACAATGTGATTTTATTCCAATTTCTTTTATATGTAATTGAGTAATTTACTTTAGAAGTGAACGGATGAATGGATGAATGTATGAATTAGAATCAGTGCAGGGTTATAAGTGACTAGTATGGCTCAACTAGATTGGTGTATATCTAGCCCGCAAAACACCAAACAACAGGCCCAGTTCACTACAGCTAGTTTGTCCGGTACAAGGGAGCGAACCAAACCCAACTCGCCAACAAATAGTTGACCCTAAAGAAAACTCATAGGTTACTGGCATGACACCCCTCACTAAACCACGATTTAGCCAAAGGGGACACTTGACATAAGCCACGATTACATGATCAATAAGCTATAAAGGGAGATATGAAACGTTGAAAGGAAGTAAGTGATAACAAAACAACATACACTCTGTAAGATTTGCCCTGAATTGAATTTGGTGTCGAAGCTTGTCCCGTGGACATCCCCGGGGATTTGTTTGCAGGTTATCCATCTAACTACATCCCTTCCTACTCACCCCGGGGTTTTTCTTCACCCGGAAAGAATCCCCCGTATTAGTGGTGTCGTCTTTGGGGACAATTTTTTTCTTTCTAAGTTTTGACAAATCCTTGGGATAGTTGGAATGTTTTAAGGTCTTCAAGACCATTGAGAAAGCCGGAACAACCTAGAATTGTCTCCTAACACAAATATTCCATGAATTCCAGGCCAGAGGGGAAAACGACATACAAGCATGCTGAAGTAGCCATGATAGAAACACTGAAACAATATCGACAAAGCAAGCACAAAATGTAGGAAAATTACAATGGTATGCACAAAGCAAAAAGCTCCACAACCAAGCCTAGGAGGATCGTGGAAATGATTTGATCATACATCCACTAGTTGTCGGAGCCAAATGGTTGACATATTTGTAGCCCGTTATTCACAAGCAAGAGGGAGAAAACCAATACGCTATGGTAACAAACATTAGCAGAAAAGGAATAGAAAATCCACCAGGCGAGGTCACAACCAAACAAAGTAACATGATGAAAGAAGGAAAGCCACTCTCAGGTTGTGGCTGCATTCCTGACCAAGAGCTTCAAATAATTAAGGTACATTCGCTAAAAGTTATGTCTCCCATACACAACAACTACCCTGCCCAATTCAATTCAATACGTAAATCACCCATCTCCCCCCTACGGACATTAAAAGACCTAGGGATAGGTAGCACTTAGACATGGAAATAAACATGCTAAACGTCAACATAATATTTGTATCAATTTCTCAATTACCCAATAACAGTTGAAGCTAAAATGCTAACAAATGCGAGATTAATAACCTCAACAATAGAATGAAACATAAAATCTTATCAAAATATCCACTCATACACCCTAATCCCGCACAGAATTTAATTTCACAGATGGTAATATATCTAACTTCCTCTAAAAATGATGTTCACCACAATATGCCTAAAAACTATTATGTTGGAAAATCATTAGCTAGCAGCTAACCTGCCTACGATAGAAGTACAGTAAGGTCAAGTCAAAAGAGAGAAATAATTTTATGTTCTCCTTCTGCATCCCTTATAGTCCCATCAGTGCCCCCATGATAGGGCACCATCCTCCCTGAAACCAAGTATGCCAGCAGCATATGTTTGGCGTACTTTTTCCCTCTATGTCCTTGATTAACTGAACTAGTGAATCCAATCCATCAGTGCTTCACGAGCCCAAAAATCTATTCCTTCTATCCTGGTGGCAAAGCATTCCAGAGCGTGTGATGATATTTCTCAATTTACATGCCCAAACCACCAACGTGAAACATAGGCAGCAGACTGGTCTAAAGCCTACTGCATGTATAACGCTTCTCCTTCTCCAGACTACAACCTTGAGAAGACTTGGGCCGTTGATCCTAAGTGAGTTCTTCCTCGTGCATGTCCAATGAGATTCCAACGTGATGTCATGACGACAACATCCACATCGTGCCCATATTTCCTAATCCCATCCGCCAATCCTAGGAAATGCAATAAAACACACACGTCAAAACACATAAATATGCCAAACCTAGAGGATATCGTTCCAAGAGAGACAAGCGTTATTTTTTGTGAACTAAAAGCCTTGTCAACACTGAGCCTTATCTTATAGCCACTTATATGATCTTGTTGATGTTTAGGTTCTAATACAGATAAGATTGGAATTTCATGAATTCTTATGAGTTTTTTCAGTCTATCCAGTGATGTACCAGTACCTCTCAAATTCCAAATTAAGTCTTTGGTGTTAAAAATTGTATCAGACATGGTAACTAGGTGTCTTTTCTTTTTGAGGTTAAGGTTCATTTTATTAATTTTAAAAAAGTTTCATTTTATTAATTCTATTAAACAAAGTTTGTTTCCTCATTTTAACTGGTTTGAGGTTTATTATGAATGGAATTAAAATACTTACCATGTCCAGTTGTAGCACTTGTTAACTTGTTTCTGAGTTATCCTCTGATTATATTTTCTTTGTTTGCCTAAGAATACTGAATATGTTTAAACTATGTGGGCTTAACCTGAAAGATAGAGATTGAACATGGTTGGTAACAATATTAGGTTTCAAATATTTGGGACTGATACCTAAGTTTTCATCCTCTGTATATTCCTTTGTGTGGGATGATGCTGGAGAAAGTAATGCTCTGCTTGCTGGAGAGAGTTCTTTGCAATTTTTCCCAGTATCCTATGTAGCCTTTGCCTCAACATCTGAGCTACATTCTTCAGTACTCTCTGAAACATGTGATTTTTGGTTGGTTTTATCAGGAGATATGTTTCTTGATTTCTGACTAGTTGTTTTGGGAATTGGGTTTATTTCAAGAATTAGGATGGGGCCAGTTGTGTAAGTCCCTAAGTCTTGAATAGGATTAGTTTCCTTATTATGAATTTCCAGTTATTTTTGCTTATGTGATACTGTTATACCATAGAAATGTTTTGCTGGTATTTGATTAGTGGGTTTCAAAGTGCTTCGGTTAGGGATAACTTTGCTCCGTGGTTTAGGTTTTTGTTAGGAGGAAGTTATGGGTTCAAAATTCTACATTTGGTAAGTTTATGACATATCTTTTTTGCAATGGGAACAATACACGGGTATGTTTTCATACTCTATATTTTATTTTTCATTCTTGATTAATGAACCTAACCTGACGAACCCTGGTATCTGGCTTTGTAGATTAACTTCAACGCAGATCATGAGTGCAGAGGGGCACGTGAGCTTTTCAGTGGTGTTTTCCATCTTTATGTTGGATCCTACTTGGTTTCCATTCGATTGAATTGCAGGCACATCATAGTAATAAAGTGTTACATTCCTTAACATTATCTAGGCTGGGACTATAGATGACTCAGTGTTTGTCTTGAATTCTAGCGCCCAACGTAAAACTCTCATGTTAATCCCATTGAAGACCATACAACATTTATCCAACATGTTTGAAAAATACTCTTTGTTTTGGAAGTGAATTAGGATGTTCCAAAAATCGATCGCTCCCAATTGGTATTTCTCAGTGATGACAGTAATTGCATGTTTTCTTAGAACATTTAACACCACTTTTTGTATACTTTTGTTGATAGTTAGTTAGGTTTATGAGTGTTTTGCATGATAGAGGGTTAAAACCACTTTTTGCTTTATTTCTTATTTGTGTTAACTCTTCTATTTTGTGAAGTATTTGTGTCTTAATAGGATTTTCCTCCATGAGTTGGTCCATTGTATTTTTGTGAGCTTATTGAAGATCATCATCGGAGAAGACCATTCGCAAGAATGATGATATATAGAAGGCAGTCAGAAGGTTGGTAGTAGAAATGAAGGCCATTGGATTTAATGGTAGCAGATTGAAGTGTTCGGGAGAAGAAAGAATTTTACAAAAAGTAAGTTTTCAAGAAAATAGACCAGGAGTGTTCATAGGGCACAGACTGTGCCTAGTCGTTTGCCAAGAAATAAAGGTCCAGTGAACGGGTTGTGCAATTTTGCACAGTCCGTGTTGCTCAGTTGCTGAAAAAAAGGAACAAATCGTGCAATTTCCTAAGGTTCGTGCTACTCAGTTTGGTGGAAACAAGGTCCATGGGAATGGACCTTGCAAGTTTGCAAGATTTGTGTAAAAACCCTCGGCACAGTCCATTCCAGTCTGTTGACTAAGGTTGGACCAGCGTGTAAAAGGTTTTTCTCTCCTCCCACTATATAAAGCAACCTTATCCATTGGACAAAGAGAATGAGGCAGATCTAATTTACTCTCTGGCCATTTTCCCACTTCTGTCATTCATTACATGGCATTTATGGCTTCCAAACCCTTTTAGTTTTGGTTTTGATTATGTTAGCTTAGATTTCTATTTGGGAGCATTTGTAAACTTATTTTGACTATTGACTTGGGAGATTCCTACATTTATCTATTATATGCTCTTATTATTATTATTATTATTATTTCTTGGTTTTTAAATCTTATGATTATGCATGTTTGAAGTTTCCGTGTACAACTAATTGATTCCATTATATAAGTTAGCACTAGGCACGGGAATGAGCCCAGAGTTAATTTGTCTTTTTGTTGGGTTAGGTCAAAGGTTACTGTGAAAGTCGTGTTTAGGAATAACAACAATGCATTAATTATTTGACTGGAATAGGTAGTGAACAATACATGGTGACCCAATCACATATTGTCGCGGCATCATATAAATTGTGTTGGGGTTTTAGTCTAGTTATGAAAGTCATGCTTGTGTTTGTAGTAAACTAATATGGATTATATTCTAGGGGGAAATCAGTGAGAAACTAATGCTCTCGGTTGTAAAAGTGTACACCGTTGAGCGGGTATTCACGGTGGAGGTCCCGGTGAGCCATGCTACTCACGTGTTTAATTTATTGACCGATGTCGGGTTTATTAACCATGTGAGTGAGGGATAGAGGGGGTCAGTGGTTATAGAGGCCTTTTAGTTAGAACAGGATGAGTTGAGAGTTTGACGAGGGGGCGGAACCGAGATATTAGCTATCGTGCAAGTTCTCGGTAAATCAACCTCTCTACATCGTATGACAAGGCATAGAAGTATCAAAATATTATTATGTGAATATGAATCGAGGATCGAGTCTAAACATCAAATACTTGATGCAAATGCCCTCAAGTCTTATACTATCATCTTTACTCCATAGTTTATATTTACATGTTCTTAGTTATTAACTATTTCAAACAATCCACCCCCTCGTTCCCCCATTTTCTCAACTTCTAACGCGCGCACACACACTTGGTGAAACTTGTGTGTGAATTACGTGAATCCATCTTTTGAATCCCTTAGTCTCAGTGAACGACACCCGACCTTACCCCTAGCTATTTTTAGTTGTTAAGAGTAAAGTATGGTGATATGAATCTCCTTGCAAAGACTCTGGATTGCAGAATTTAAATTTTTTGACCGAATGAATGAATCTGCAAGCCCTCACTAAGTCGTACGAAATTCAAGAACAATTAGCCCTCGGGATTTCTCTCAATCTCGACTTGCTCACTAACTAGCCCGTAGGATTAGTTCACAAGGGTATTGATACTTAATTAACCCGCATAATTAAGCAACAATGAAAATACCTCGCAAGTACAGAGAATG
>JAULKK010000452.1:0-10619 GCA_032355705.1 Rubia peregrina
ATGGGTACAAGCTATGCAACAGGAACTAAATGCACTTGAAATTAATGATACTTGGGATATTGTTCCTTTACCAGCTGGAAAATGACCTATTAGCTCGAAGTGGATATACGAAGTTAAGTATAATTCAGATGGAACAGTTGAAAGGTACAAAGCCCAGTTAGTAGCCAAAGGTTTCAGCCAAATTGAGGGGCAGGATTATTTTGATTCTTTCTCTCCAGTTTCCAAACAGGTCACTGTCAGACTATTTTTGGAAATTGCAGTTGCACACTCTTGGCACATTCATTAAGTGGATGTAAACAATGCATTCTTGTATGGTTTTATCCAAGAGGATTTATATTTGAAGCCCCCTGAAGGTTATACAAAAGCTCTCCATGTATGGGCTGAAACAAGCCTCGAGGTAGTGGAATGAGGAATTCACAAAACATTTGGCTGCATATGAACTTGTTCAATCCAAGAATGATCACTGTCTTTTTCTTCAGTTCATCAATTCCTACACAGTGGCCTTGCTAATCTATGTTGATAACGTCCTGATAGCAAGTAATTCTGAACAAGCCATAGCTGATTTGAAATACACAATCTTTTCACTATAAAAGATTTGGGCAAAGCTAAATACTTCTTGGGGATTGAACTGGCTCACTGTTCTGAAGGCATCTTTCTAAGCCAGCAAAAATATACAAGTGATATAATTTCTGATCTTGGACTTACTGATGCAAAGTCTCCTGCTTCTCCATTACCTTCTGATTGGAAATCTCTTGTTGATGACTCTCATATATTATCAGATCATGGACCATTCAGGCGCTCGATCGGTCATTTGTTGTATCTTGGCTTCACTCAGCTAGATATCACCTTTGTTGTACATCAATTGAGCCAATTTATCCAGACACCTTTGGAGTATCATTGGCAAGGAGCATTTCATATTGCCAAATATCTTAAAGGTTGTCCACATTATGGTCTCTTCTATCCCTCACAAACTGATCACTCTATATCAGCCTTTTGCGATGTATACTGGGCAACTTGCAGAATGAATAGGCGGTATGTCACTTGTTTTTGTTTGTTTTTTTTTGCTCTTCTCTCATTTCATGGAAATCTAAAAAGCAGCATACAGTCTCATGTTCTTCTGCTGAATCTGAATATCGAAGTATGGCAAAGACAGTCGCTGAGTTAAAATGGATTTTTTGCTTCATAATTTCCATATCTCTTGCCAAACTCTGATTCCTCTTCACTGTGATAAAACTATTGCTTTACAGATCACAGAAAATCCAGTCTTCCATGAGCGTACTAAGCATATCGAAATAGATTGTCATTTCGTTCGAGATACTTATACTGATAATTTCATTGATCCATTACATGTGTTCTCCAGACATCAATTGACTGATGGTTTCACGAAGTTGTTATCTGCGACATCTTTTTATCCATTGTTAGTCAAGATGGGTTTCTGTTCTCCACAGGAAGCCTCATCTTGAGGGGGGTGTGCAAAAATAAGTTATGCCACTTGGAAGAAGAAACCAGCAGCTTCTAGATGTTCCAAGCAGCTTCTAGATGTTTCAATTAGTTGGGAAGTTTTCTGTTTAGCAGTTGGTTAGTTCAGTTGATTAGTTAGACAGTTAGTCACAGCTTATATGTGTGTGATATGTGTATATATAGAGATATTTTACAGCACAAGTTTGGAATGTTATCGGTTCTGAAAATCCCAAAAATTCAATTTCCATAACTACTAATTTCCTTCCTTTTTCAAGCTTTTGTTCAGACATAACCAACAAACCTTCAATTATTTGGGCGTCTACACAAATTTGAGAAACCAATACGACGTCGTTTATGTGGATTAGGGGAATCAAAATGACATAAATACTCTTGGTTGATAACAAACATGAAACGATCATTTTCATATTGTGTCTTGCGATTAAATTTTTTAAATAGTTTTCCTTTCAATTAGCATGGTTATTTTTGTCAATTAGGGATGATCTTCTCCGGATGTTTATGGTTATATATAGAATTTATAACTATATCTTAAAAACAAAACATTTTGACAAGTGGCACTCCAAATGTTTGCCACATTCATTAGCTTGCTAAAATGGATCTAACATTATTGGAATTGAGATTATTTTTGAAATCACAAATGCTTTCCATATGAGCTAGCTGAAATCAATGGCTAAAACAGAATCTAACATTGTTGGTAGGGGTGTTCATGAACTGGTTCTGACCGATAAAATGGATCGAATTGGACCAGAATGTAAAGACCAGAACCGCATATATAGAATTCCGATCCGGTTTTTGGTCCAAGATTTTTTAGGATTCTGTGTTTTGGTTCGGTCCGGTCCAAGATTGGTTTTTATAGGTCCGGGCCAGATGGACCGGTAACTTACTCTTATATATTTAGAGAAAATTAACTTTTAAACCCTGTGTTTTGTTCGAAAGTGCAGATATAACCTTGTAAAATATGAAAGTGCAAATCTAACCCTGGAATTCGTTGACCAAAATATTTTGCACTTTATCACACTTAGTTCGCACCACCATCTCCAAGCGCCGCCGCTAAGCTCCACTGCCGTCTCCAGCACCACCTACCTTCTCTCCAAAACCCTACCTCCAGCACCACCTCCCCACCTTGTAACCCCCATCTTAACCCCCATCGTCATCACCTCGTAACCCCCGTCGTAACCCTACCTTATCAACACCACCTCCCCCACTCGTTATAACCCCTTGCTATCAACACCTTAGTCTCCATCGGATTGACAATGTTGGAGGAGAAGCTTCAAAGTCAGTTAGGAATTCCATCAATAACCGTGACCAATCTAGGGCCTATGGGCGGTTAGTGACAGAGGTGAATATTATGGAGGGAGGATATATGACGGAGCCAGCACCGGATGGATTGAATGATGATGACTGATTGAATGCGCTACTGATTGAACACAGATGAGAGGTGGGGTTGGGCGATGAGGCTAGGGTGGTGGGACTAGGGTTTCTAGAAGGTGGGCGGTGGAGGTGAAAATGATGGAGAGATGATATGTGGTGGGGCTAGCAACGGGTCGATTGAATGATGGTGATTAATTGAATGAATTGTTGATTGAATGCTGGCAGGAGGTAGGGGTGGGTGATGAGGCTAGGGTGGCGGGGCTAGGGTTTCTAGGCGATAGGGCTAGAGTGGTGGGCCGTGGAGCTGGGGTGGCGGAGGTGGCGGAGGTGGTGATGGTGGGTGCAGGTAGCGGTAATGTGGCGTGCTAATGGTGGTTCAACCACAGGTGTTGGCCAATGGCTATAGTTGAAGATGAAGAAGAAGTCTAGGAGTAGAATTGTCAGCTACATTTTCAGTTTTGAGTAAAGGTTTAATTTTGTCTTTTCATGTTTGGTCAAGCATTGACTTTATTGATTTATAGCTGGAAATTGACAAATATGGGTATAACTGCATAATTTTACAAAAAAATAGGGTTAGTTTCGCACTTTTAGATTTTACAGGGTTATATATGTACTTTCAAATTTTAATAGGGTTATTTCTACACTTTTTCCTATTTATAATTTAAGTTTATGTACTAGTTACATTTACTACTGATGTAACAGTATTCTTCCATATTTTGAGGTAGATTTTTTCCTGATAACTTCTAGTTTTTATCTTTTGAAGACAAATTTAATTTAATATTTTTCAACAACAATATTTTTTTGTAAATGAATTAAGTTTACTAAAATTCTATCCAATTGGTGTGTACCGCTACAAAACCAAAATAATTTCGGTCCGGTCCCGGTCCTAAATAATCACTAATCGGTCTAGTCCCCGGTCCAAACTTTTTTATGATTCTTGTTCCGGTCCTAAACGGTTTTGTTCCGATCTTAGACCGAGGAACACTACCCCTAATTATTGGAATTGAGATTGTTTTTGGCTTGTTGAATCAAACCAACTTCATGCTTCTTCGCCCATTTCCAACTTCACATTACCCTTCCCCCCATAAAAATTGACTCTTCGCTTGGCGTTTATCAATGCATCAAATTTTTAAGGCTATACGCTATTTAGTGAAGATGTGCATAATGATTTGGAGAATCAATTGTTGGAAGTTTGTTTCAGATGGATGGTGATTTCTTTTTAGATGTGGAAATGGCAAATTCTTACTCACATTTCCCTAGGTAGCGATATTCAAATATTGACTTTCAGACTTTGATTATCTATATTGAAACTATAAACCAGGAGATGATTTTGGTTGACGAATTGCAATTTTGTAATTAATCTGATCTTCAATGGCATTTGGGACGCTTCATACTTTGGTCGAATCTCTCCTGAAACATCTTCCCCTCTTCTCACCAACATGATTAATCCGGAATTTATGGCATGATTTTTGCCAAAGAATGGGGATTCACAACATTTGCATTTTCTCCCCTTCAAAACTTTCAATCTCCGCTCCACTTCCTCTAGATTCTTTCTCTCCTCCGCCGTGTAAAAAATGATCATCAATGTGGCACAGGTGGTTTCTTTGCTCAAAGGGGAGACTCTGAGCCCCCTGTTTCCTACCTCCAACGGTACGCCATCGTTTAAGCTCTCGCCGGCTCGTAAAAATTGAGCTCTCATCTGCTCGGCTAAGTCCTCCGACAGCAAGCTGCTCACTGGAGTCATCTTCGAGCCATTTGAGGAGGTTAAGAAGGGGCTCAATCTCATCCCTAAGGCTCCTCAGTTCTATCTCGCTTTCCAAAAGTACTGCGAGGCCGCCAATAATGAACAGATTAAGTAGGTTTCGTGAAATCCTTTCCCGTAATGTTTGATTCTTATTTTCTCTGATTTTTCTTTTGTTAATGAAGCTTATTTTTTGTTTGCAGCGTGCAGTATAATGTTTCATACGTCTACCACATTATGTACGCCCATTTTGACAGAGATAACGTTACTCTGAGGGGTATTGCAAAGTGATATTTTATAACCTTGTGAGATTTGTTCACAGGTTGATGTTGAGTATGTAGCTAAACTTTCGTCTTATGTTTTTAAAATTATGTAGCTTTTTGAAGGAGTCCAGTGAAGAGAGGAGAGATGATGCTGGAAATTTTTATGGAATATCAGGTGTTGTTATGTAAATTATTTTGTTGTTATCATTTTGATGAGTGCAGTTTATTATGTTTGTTACCTTTCCAATTTATTTAATGAAATGAAATATAACACGGAATACAGAACAAACGAGGTGGAAAAGTAAAGTTGCAGTCAATTGTGATGCCACTCTCTGAGTTTGATCATGCTGAAAAATGGGATGCGTTGTATTGTAATATCAAGATATAGGGTCCATTAATTTCTACTATATTTTCCACTTTTGCTTTGTAATAAATGAATATCATTTGATATTCCCCCATAAAAGTTTTAATATCAAGATTCTTTTGCATGTGTAAGTTTAAGGTTATTGTAGACTCTTATTTCTAAAAGCATGGCGGGCTTGGAGTATCTGCAAGTGAGGTCAGTATGTTATTATTATGCAGCTATGAGAGGTCTGCTAGCCACAAACTTTTTCAGCCATTGTCATATAACTTAACTGTTAATAAAAAGTATCCTGATTATTTTTGGCCAGTTCTTGCATTTCTTACATGTCCGCCTCTAGGCTTTATCGGGAATGAAATGATCTTTGATTACTTCGGTGGGTGTTTCAGTTATGTATTTCGATTCTCATTTCTCTTATGATACACTAATCTGTTTAGTATTGCATCACTTTTATTCTACATGCAAGATACCATGTATCCACTGAGGTTTCTCTTGTATTCGTTGCTACATCTCCCTGTACTGGGGTGTTGAGTCTCCCAAACAAGTCTAATTAAAAATACAAAAATAGAACATACAGCTACTTTTTTGCAATTATATTGGAAACATTGATCAAATGGAAATGGTGTTGCAACCATTTCCTTTTCAAATGAAGAATGATGAGTTTTGGATTAATCAATGGTTTTAGAGAGGAGAAAGTTCCCCTGGTCAAACTACGAGTTTAAAATCAAGATTGAATTACCTGGTTTGAATACCCTGATCTTGGAACAAATTTTAAAAAATGGTTGGGAGCATCGGAATGATTGTTTCTATTGATTGCTTGACTGGCATAGGATTATAAGGTGATTTTCCGAGTCATTATTTAGGTAGAACATAATGTCACCTTGGTTTGCAGGATTTGGAAATGTCATTGATCACTTTCTTGTTTTAGTCTATGTTACCTTGACTCTTTGTTTAGCTTTGTCAACTTCTTGACACATCAACATGGGTACGACATTTGGACATTTCATATTTAGATCAAAATTTGAAGATGTCCAATGGAAATCTGTAAAGGCATCATGTGATATATAAAGAGGGTATTCTCTACAATTTTATAGTTTGGGACATAGAGAAATGAGAACATATATGTAGTTAGCTACATCAATCCCTCCCAGATTCTCTCTCAAGCGTCGCTTCAGAATCTTCATCGTCGAGGCTAGGTAAAAATTCAACATGCATACTTGGCAACCTGTACTGTAAATCAGTTTTACTGCAAATTATGTTTTTTTTCTTCAAATTTCGTGAGCTAAAACTGTATTGTTTTGCAAGGGATGACAAGAGGACCTATGATGGTCATATCGCAGGGTCACTGCACTTTGCTATCGACATTTTTCTCAACAAAATCCCCACTCTAGTAGAGGCTTCCAAGGGAAAAGACATCCTCAGCCAGGTCATATCCTTGTTCCATTACAATTATTCATATGCTTTCCAAATTTAGGGACACTGCAGGCATAGAATTCAAGCTTGGATATCATTGTGATGATCCTAAAGTTCTGAAATATTTAGAGATATTTGAGATATACGTTTCTTTAAAAGCAGTCACAATGAGTTAATTCATGCTTGTAAACCTGTGGTTATATTTATCAAGTTTATCATCTCTTTTCATTTCATGATATTTCTCATTTTGATGTGTCTGTGTTACTTATATTGACTCAATTCTCATACATGCATATATTGTATGGGATAGGATTTGTCATTGAATTTGATATATGCTGATATCTGGCTTATTTGTTTTTGTGATTTTTTCCCATTTTCAGGAGATGTCTGATCCTATTATCACTGGTCATGATACTGTCAATGGTCACATAATTTTTACAACCATTGGGGGGAAAATGGAGAGCCTAAACAGGTATAAAATTTGTTCCCATCACCGCTCCCTCGTGGGATAGTTGGATTTCAGAAGGTGGTCTTTCCAGAGAAGTTATCTAAATTTTTTGTATGTACACAAATTTATGTGACCCTAATGGTCTTTGTATGTGAGTGATTCATGTAGAGCACGGTACTTGTTATTGAGCTAATTTGCCTTTTTAAAATTTACTTTTGGGATGGAAAATTAGGACTTCTCTTATTCCTCTTGGTGTTTTATGCAGAAAATCAGTTATATGGCGGAAAGGGTGGTGGGAACTGGATCTTTTAGAATTGATTTTTGGTTATGTGAATATTATACATCATTATTCTTGGAATGTTTTTCTGGCAATAATACGTGGGTCTAATTTTGGTGTTTTTGCAGGAAAAATGCTTACAAACTGGGGAGACTGTTGCTATAAAGAAGGTTATGTGGGATAGAAGATACAAGAGTCGTGAATTGTAGTTGACACTAACGATGGATCACCCAAACGTGGTGTCTCTGAAGCATTATTTTTTCTCTACCACAAGCAATGATTAGCTCTTTCTCAATTTTGTTATGGAATATGTCCCTGAATATATATATCGAGTTATCAAGCATTATAGCAACAACAATCGGAGGATGGCACTTATCTACGTGAAACTTTACACCTATCAAGTTTGTAGACCCATATCTTTTATATGAATAAATCAGTGTCAACTTCACAATAGTGACCTAAATGCTTGAATTCATTTTTCAGATTTTCATAGATTTAGCTTATATTCACTCTATTACTGGTGTATGTCCTAAAGATTTGAAGCCCTAGAATATTTTGGTAGGTCTTACGAGATGATGAATTTAGTTAGCTTGTTGCATCCCTCTTCTTCTTTATCTTCTGTTTGCATGTGATTGCTTACAATGTTATTGTTTGTTTTGCCAGGTTGATCGACTTAGTCATCAAGTTAAAATTTGTGATTTTGGCAGTGCAGAAGTGCTGGTAACTAACAGAATCTTTCCTAGATCACACTCCTAACTTCTCTTTTCTTATTGGAATAGTGACAGTTTGATTGAATTCTAATGATGGACATATTAAAGAATCTGTGTTGCTTTTATAATTTCGAGCTTTGTTTTTTATGAACTTTAACATCTAGCTTATATGTTTTTTGTAACTCTTTTGCGAGCTGGTTTTGAACCCCTTTCACTCTGACCTATCTTAAGATTATTTAAATGCTTGTTGAACAAAGTTTGATTCTTGTATCATGATAATGCGGGGTTTTTTCTTCAATTTCCATGTATTTTTAATTGCAACAACAATGGTTCTGCTGTTTATTGGGTTATATACACCTTTTACAGGCTATAATGTAGTTTTCTCATGTTTTATATGCACCTTTTACAGGTTAATGCAAACATATTCTTACTTATTATTGGAGTTTTCATAGCATTTTCGCTAGGTCTATAGGATTTTTTTGTTAAGCATGACATTATATATCTTAGGTGGAAGTAGTTGATAGAGAAGAGAGGAGTCTTACCTTTTAAAGGTTTTGTGTCTATTTATAGGAGATGCTTCTTTATATTGATGGTTTTTAGTCATACTCCTTCTTAGGGACATGAAAGGGGAAAATATGCTCGTAGATGTGAATTTGCTGTTATGATTATTGGTGTAAGAAGATCCATCTTGCTAATATGAAATTTTGTGCTACTATGTTCAGATCTTTCATGAAGCGTTACATGTAATATCTTGTTATATGTCATGTGTTTTCAGTTTGTTTTGTTCTGAAGTGATTCGTACTTGTGGATGCTCAGGACAATGATTGAAAATGGTAAGAATTTCCATAAGTACATATTATTAAAACCCAAGGATCTTGATAGAATGATGGCTGAGTTTTTTGAAGGGAGAGAAAGGAATAACTAGAGTCAATAAGTTCCAATTATAAAAAGTATGTACTACATTCCTTTTATATAAACATCTTCACTTTGCATGCTTACTAGTCTTTAATCCAGGTCTTTTCATAGATGCTAAATGACTAACTTAGGTAGTGAATACCATTCTAAAAATTTTGTGCAAAAATATGCTTTTGAAATAACGTCATTAGTTTTCCTTTAAAGGCTGTTTCACTTCACCCCCATAGTGTAAGTATAGTTCGTAAGATAACTGCACTTGTCACTTTTTCATCAATGAGATGGTGCAAGAATAACTTTCCTGCTTTCATTATTGCTATGTCTCATAGCTACAAAGATGAAAGTCTTAGCGATGTTCAATTTTCCAAAATAGAAAAGGTTGTTGAGGGGTATCCACTTCGTTTATGTCACTGTTTTTGTTAACTAAATCTCTATAGAAGTCAATGTCAATATAATTTATGATTCCATGATCATTGCTCTGAGGCATATATAGTACTAAATATGTTCTGTCTTGCATAATTTTTCTTGAGTTTATATTAACTTGTATGTAAATATTCAGTGATTAAAATTCATGCCCATGTATTAAAATTTCTAGCTTCTTCCCAATCATGTATTTCTTGAATGACCATTATAGTTTTGAACTGTATATTGTTTTAAAGTTACAAGTTTTTGTAGACTAAGTAGGTAAAATCAAAAGTTGCTTTTTGTTGTGATAATATGTATGATAATCACGTGGTTCATTGTATGTAGGTTTCATTTTTTTTAGCATTTGCTGTTATTATGTAGTTAGCAGTTGTTTCTGAAAGTGATGAGGAATCAGTGAGATTTCTATGTTGAGTGACGATTGTTTGCTTGGAAAACAAAAAAGCAATGGATTTTTATATTTTTTTATTACTATTGATTCTCTGTTCATCAAAATTGCAGCAGCAACAACAGCTAAAGGACTAAAATATACTTTTTTCCCCGTTGAGTCAAGGCAAGGAGGTGGCCTTTCAATTTGCAAGTGTGTTCCGAGTTAAGAGTGCTTATAGATGATGCTAATTCGTCGAGGATTGCAGTTGATAACAAATAAAAGCTTAGTAACTATGGCGAAGGGTAATGTTTTTGTCCTACTAGGTTATGAAAATTTCTTCAACATAGTTTTCATTTGTATCTGATTATGCTAAACTTCTCAAGTCTAAGACTGTTTCTGTGAAAATAGTTGTATATCTACATACACTTTGATTGTTAGAACAACACAATCCACACATTTTTGGAAGATGTACGTAAATTCATAGATTTAGGAAAAGACTTGTCAGTGTATTCAATGTTTAGCAGAAAATCATGAGTACGTGACATTCCTCCGAGTTTTCTTCCTCTTAGTTTCATTCTCTTGCAGTTCTGTTTTGACTTAGTTAAGAAGGTGACTGACTTGTTGCAGTTTCCTTAACCATCCTCAGTAGATTCTTACTCATGCTATTGGATAGTATTACTTCTCTTGATTCGGTCATTTCAGGCCATCTTCACCAGTTTTACTAATTTATGAATGGCACGGTAGATTCTTTCGTGCTTTTTGTAGTATGTTTATGCGTACACTTAGAATAATATGTTTTTTAGCAAGTTCCATTTGTTGTTTTAGCTGTAGCAGATGGTATGACTATCATA
>JAULKK010000480.1:0-10619 GCA_032355705.1 Rubia peregrina
GACACATAAAATTATTAGTTATGGTTATATTGGCACTTTCTGAGATTGCAGAGTTATATTGGAACTTTCTGAGATTGCAGAGTTATATTGGAACTTTCTGAGATTGCAGGGTTATATTGGCACTTTCAGCATAAAATCAGGGTTATAAATATAAATAACCCAAAAATAAATTACCAATAAATTCAATTCAAGACCAAATAAACCCATTTAATCATAAACTTACTAGGGTTAGTTTGGCCTTGTAGTTGACTATATTCCAAGAACCGACTATCAAAACCAACATGTACTGCGTGTAGGGATGATAATGGGTCGGGTCGGGTCTAATAAGACCCAGACTAGTCCCTAAAAAAGTTTAGTTTAACCCACATCCGTCCCGAACCCGTAAGGTCTGAAAATTTTAGACTCAGACCCAGATCCAGACTCGATGGGTCTAAACGGGTATTGAGTCCAAAACGGATCCTAAATGAGTCTAACTTTTTTAAAAAAAAATCTTCCCTAAATAAAATATGTATTATTTGAAATACAAATAACTCAAGTTCAATATGGATATTAATTAATTCTTAAAGAAAAAATATATATAATACATATTATTTGTTTAATTAAAAATAAAAAATATAAAGAGAATATGAAAGTAATTTAGAAATTAGGATATATAATATGTATAGTTGGGGTAATATGGATCTACGGATCGAGTATGAGTCTTAATATTTTAGACCCGGATTATACCCCTTTTAAAAAATTTAAATCCATACCCGATGGCTGATAGGTCTAAAAATTTAGACTCATACCCAACCCAACGGATCTAGACTCTATAGGTGTGGGTCGGATCCTAAACACATGATCATCTCTAACTACGTGTTACATGCATATTGTTCTAAGTAACCATGATTACTTCTCCACCATAGTTTGTTCTTTAAGTAGTTGACAATTTCTTCACAATCATAAGAGAAGTAGTATTATGAACAGTTGCTGAGCCAGATGTGTTAATTGGTGATTAATTTTATATGATTCGACTTTAAATGATAACAACGTTTATCATTACAATAATTGTTTATGTTTCATGATTCTGCTTCCACCAATTCTTAGTTTAATTTAATGGGCCGAATGAAACTTCAAACACTATCATAATCAGATAAGTTATGAACAATTGAATATAAATACTTCCTTAGTCATCAAAATCATTATTACGCTGTTGAAAATATATATTTTACAAGTGTATATAATAAAGGTAAATAATATTTAAAAATCATATGAATTTAACAATGTCATATAATATTATTGTTTATATCAATTCAAATATGCAGTCAAGCTTTGATAGATAATAGCGTTTAAACTATGTATTGATGTATAAGATGCATTTTCTTTGTAGTTAAGTGATATAATTTTACTGGTCTTTAGTTAATATATTGAACAATAACCTCGTATTTGTAAGGCAAAGTTTTGAGAAAATCGTCTTTGCATAGATATATTGAAAGATGCGGTTAAATTAGAATTATAGAATGGTAAAATGTTTTAGTTGCAATATTAAAAAATTATCACACAATGTGCAGTAGTTATAAGTTTATGACCCGGTCAACGCAACCCAAAATTTTTGTGTTGATTTCTTCTAATGTGCAATTTAAACCTTGGTCTTTCCACAACTTATGTAAAGATCGTCTTTCAAGAGATGGGACTCTATTTATAATAGGATAATTATTCTAATTATATATTTCAATTATTTTATGATAAAAAGATAATATTAAATATTAACCGTTCTTATTATAATCGTTTGGATGTAATTTTTTTTTATCAAAACCGGCCAACTTTGCATACAGAAACCGTCCTGCTTATATTCATCTTCTGGTTAACAATTTCCTTATTTTAATGTTCTTTCTTCATTGTGCTTGTGCTATTTTATATTTATAAGTAACATTGTTTTCGCGTTGATGTAGGGTTTAGTGTTCGAATATATATTTTCAGAAATAGAAACGAATGAATAAAGAAACGAAACACCCTATTGAGTTTAGCATTGGTATAACTGAATTTAATTTAGTTAATGCAATTTAAATTAAAGTTAAGCAAGTTGAATTGAATTGAATTAAAATACACTTGATTAAAAATAACGGGCCTTCGTCCTCTGTTCCACATTGTTTCGTTTTTATTTATTTTTATTATAATGCTAATACTCCTCCTGTCACATTTCAAGCTGCAATTTAATAATGCATTTAGTCAAAATTTCTTAATTTTGACCACAAAACTGAATTAGTGTTAAAGAGTAAATACTATTGTGTGACAGCTTGTTAGATTCATTATAACTTATATTTTCATAATATCAACTTTTCACAATCATAAATTTTCCTTAATGAAAGATATTGATGATAAAAAAATTCAAAAACAGGCGACGACAATCGGTGATAATGCGTTTGGGCACACTTCATCTTCTTCTCCACGACGACAACGAGCTCATCTTCTTTCATCCCTCATCCAACGAACTTGCAGGACGGTGAGGTCGAATCTAGGAGTGGGAATATGAGAGATGAAAGAGTGGAACTGAGTTTCTGTAGGTCTGTAGATGGGTGGCGTTGGGGTTTGGAGGTGGCGGATGAGGTGGTAGTAGGGTTTGGGGTGTCAAGATTTGAATGTTCAAAAAATTCCATGGGTAAAGGGATCATTGATAATTTTGAGATGAACACATGGTCATTTTGATCATTTCATTATTGGTCAACGCCACTCCCCAACATCAGGGTTATGTTTGTTTGAATCAATGTCAGTCAAATATAATAAGAGTACTTTTGAGAAACTTAGAATTGTAATTGCAGTTATCAAAGAAATGGGTGTTATCTAAACATTCGCTCTAATAGTTGTTAGGGATACATACAAATATAACCCTGTATACTTGAGTAAGTGCAACTATAACTCTCCGATAAATAAAACTATAAATATAATCCTCACTAATTGATGAAAGTGTAAATATAACCATCTGGTCAGAAATTCGACGTTGACTGTGTTTTATTAAAGGCATTGATCCCTCCTCCACCAATGACAAAAATGCCCCTGGACCAAAAACTTAATTGTGGTCGACAATTATACCCCTACCCTCCGTTGGACCAGGTAGAGTTATATCAGCACATTATGAAAACTGATAGGGTTATATCACCATATTCGTAAAACATACTCCATCTGGTTCACTAACATTGACACTTTTTTTGTCTACTTTTCTCTAGGCATGTTTGACCATAAATTTATACAGTATATAAATAATAAAACTACCGTATGAGCTATCTTTAGATTCTCCGTAACATGTAGTAACTGAATATCAATTTTTTATTTACCATTATTATATGAAACTAAAGTTGTTGATGGTCAAACATACATAAAAAAAAGTGGTGGTCAAACTGTGCCAATGTTAGTGAACCGGAGGGAATATAGGATTATATCAGCACATTCGTAAAAAAAAGTATGGTTATATCACATATTATAAAATAAAATAATCACTTTTATGCTTAAAGTTTTGAAAAGTCACTAGACTATAATAGAGTTGTCAATTGCTAGTGTTCGATTATGTAATTTGACTAAAATGGTTATTCAACACTATATATGGTGGTCAAACAAATACAAATGTACAAAATGATTTTTGCCGTCCCGAGTTAATTAAATATTTTTATACTTCATATCCAATTCATCTGGTAATTAATTTATAGATTGCGTGAGGAGTTTTCAGCAATTCTTTATTCATTTCTCTTCATATTTTTTCTCTTTTGAAAAAATTGAGAAAAAGTTCCGACAATAAATATAGGGAAGAATGAGTAAGAATTATTTTTAAAGTATTCTTAATACCTTCTTCTTGAAAATTTGGATTTTTAGATGTGAATTGTTTTAGTCATTTAAGTGAGGGTCCCCATTTTTAAAAATTGTCCATTTTGTTTAATTATATTTCAATTATAAAATTAAAAGTAAGAAATATAACATCTTAATCTGTAGAATACTAATATATAATGTATTATATATTCATGTGAAAATAATGTTTGAAATAGTTCAAATCAAAGCAATAAAATGAGAGCAGGTAAGATTATGTTATCTGCCTTCTTTATTTTCGGGCTCCACAAATGACCGAAAGTCCCGATGTTACAAAACATAAAGCATGATGAGCATTATTTTCTTTTATTGCGAATAATACAAATTTCCCTTTACTAATAATTTGAAGGCAGAGTCTTGGGAAAGACGGGTTTAATTAGAATAATAAAAGGTAAATGGTCTTAGTTGCAATATTAAAATTTTATGATGCAACATGTAGTAATAAATTTTATAACCCGGTTCATACAACCCAAAAATTTTATCTTTATTTTCTTCTAATTTACACTTTAAACCTTGGTTTTTCCATGACTTATGAAAAGACCGCCTTTCAAGAGACGAACTCTAATTTGAATACACAATAATACAACCCAAATCCAAAAGAGAAAAACATACTAAGAAGACACTTATAATTTAATAATAAAGTGAAACAAGGAAGACTGAGATAATTTGGGCAATAATGATCTGATTAATGTTCACAGAATGATGGGTGGTTTATACCCAACTGTACATGATATGACTAAGGTAACTAAGTAAACTACGTAACCTATTACAACAAAAACTCTAGTACTCTAGTACTCCCCCTCAAGTTGGAGCATGAAGGTCGAGAATGCCAACTTGGAACTGAGATGAAGAAATGTTGTTCGTCCTAGTGCCTTTGCGAACATGTCTGCCAGTTGTTCCGCGGTAGAAATATGATGGATAGAAATTATGCGCGAAGACACTATATCATGAACAAGATGGCAGTCAATCTCGATATGTTTAGTGCGCTCATGAGAGACCGAGTTTGCTGCGATATGGAGAGCAACCTGACTCTCACAATAGAGACGAACTGGATCAGAATGACAAATACCAAGAGATCGGAAAAGAGAGCAAAGCTTGAGAATCTCGTAATATGCATTCGCCATAGCTCTGTATTCGGCCTCTGCTGATGAGTGCGATACCATTTGTTGCCTCTTGGTCTTCCAAGATATCGGCGACACACCCAGAGTGATGAAGTAGCCAGTGACAGCGACGAGTGATAGGCAGGTAGCCCAATTAGAGTCACAACAAGCAGTCAGAGCTAAGCTACTATCTCGAGAAAGAAACAAACCTTGGCCCAGACTTCCTTTAAGGTAGTGAAGAATACGCAAAGCTGCAGTCCAATGCTACGACTTTGGCTGCAACATGAACTGAGAAAGAGTGCGAACTGCAAAGCTGAGCTCAGGCCTAGTGATAGTCAAATAGACCAACTTCCCAATCAGAAGATAATATTGAACAGGTTGAGCATAATACAGACTATCAGCTTTGCCGAGATTATGTGTCGGGTCCATAGGCGAAGCAACCGGCTTTGAACGGGGAAGAACTGCTTCGGCGACAACCTCCAAAGCATAATTGAACTGGGATACAAAAATACCGGAGGGATTTCGTGCAACTTCTAGTCCCAAAAAATACTTGAGAATGCTGAGGTTCTTCATGTGAAAGCATGATGAAAAATACTACTTGAAAGTGGAGATGGAAGTAGGACTATCACCTGTGATAATCAAGTCGTCGACGTACACTAAGACATGAATAGTTTGACCAGCTCGGTTGAGACTAAATAAAGAGTAGTCTGCATAGCTTTTCCTAAAACCATACTAAAGAAGGGTCTGCGTTAGCTTAGACAACCAATTACGTTGAGCCTGTCGGAGACCATAAAGAGACTAGTGAAGCCGTCATACATGACCAGGCGGCCCCTTAGAGTAGCCCAGTGGTGGAGTCATAAACACGAGATGGTCCAGATCTCCGTGTAGAATGGCATTTTGTACGTCCATTTGATACAGTTCCCAATGTCGAACATCAACAACTGATAAGAACGTACGTATTGTGACCATCTTGGAAACCAGAGCAAATGTTTCAGTGAAATCAATACCTTCAACCTGGTGATTTCCTAACACAGCTAGACGAGCCTTGTAGCGCTCAATCTCGCCACGGGACTTGTACTTGATGCGATATACCCATTTACAACCAATTGGTTTCTTGTCAGGAGGAAGAGACGTGAGAGACCAAGTACCATTTTTAGAGCCTAAATTTCGGTGTGCATAGCATCTCGCCAACAAGACTGTTGTACGGCTCTAAGAAGAGAGCTGGTTCATGGCCTGAGGTGACTGCTGCCAGGAAGTGAGCATGAACTGAAGCAAACGTTTTGGAAGAAACAAACTCAGTGATGGGGTATAGAGTGGACGAGACATCCTACCTGAGATTATCACAAAGCATGGAACTGCAAAAAAAAAAACTCTGAGTAGAACACTTAGCTGACGTTGGTGAGAGTTGCGCTGAACGTCAAACTGAGTGTCCTCGGCTGAACAGGTGTCTGCGGCGGGTGAGCTGGGAGATTCCGTTGGCCTATTACTGGAGGAAGTCTGCAGAGGGATCATGGTTGAGGATGAGCTGGAGTTCTCCGATGAAGCGCTCCCCCTTGATGTGGAGGAGGGAAGACGTGGAGAACTCCCCCTGTCTATGATAATGTAATGTCCGGCGTAAGAGCTGGCTGAGTAAATGATTGTGAAGAGGATTGAACTTGAAATGGAAATTTATGTTCAAATAACACCACATCCCCGGAGTAGAAAAACTTATTGGATTCAATATCATATAGGCGCCAACCTTGCTTTCTACTGGGATATCCCATTAAAACACATTTACGACTTGGAGCAGCGATCTTATCCGTAGGGCGTGGAAGAACCGAGGCGAAGCAGAGACAACAAAATACACGAAGATCAGAGCATTTCTGATCCTTTTTTAAGAAAAAGTGAAATGGAGTTTTATTCTAAAGAACCGACATATGAGTTCGGTTGATCAGAAAAAATTAAGTATGCATTCTCCCCAAAACTTGATCGTAAGAGCGGCCTGAAAGAGCAAAAACACGCACCACATTTAAGAGATGTCAATGCTTGCATTCAAACCTTCCCTTTTTCTAAGGTGTGTAGGTGCACGAGGTTTCATGAAGAATACCGTGTGCAGCAAAATAATCCTTAAGACCAAAAAAACTTTGTACCATCGTCCAATCTAAAATGACGAATAGAGGACTGAAACTGAGTAACAGTTAGGGCGCAGAAATCCATAACCAACCGTGGAACTTTTGATTTTGATTTAATTAAATAAAATCCAGGTTGAATGAGAGTAATCATCAACAATAGTAACAAAGTAAGTAGCACCACAAGAAGCAAAAATTATGTATGGACCCCAAAATTTGCAATGCAAAAGTTCAAATAAGTTTGTGTCTTTATTACAACTTAACTGAAAAAAGCTCTTGTTTGTTTGGAATGAAAACAAATGTCACAAGGAGTATCACTCCGTACAGAAGCACAAGAAATAGGTAAAGATGCTTTGGTTCAATAGACTGAAGGACCCAACCGATCAACATCGAGTTAAAACTGAAAAGAATGATGCCCCGACCTTTTGTGCCACAACTCAGCCGAGCCCAAATTCTCAGACTTGGTCGCATGACAGGCATGTACGGCTGCCGAGAAATGGCGCAACCAATAAACACCTCGCCTCTGCTTACCAGCACCAATCACTGTCTTCATAACGATTTCCTGAAGGACACATAACTTATCAGTTAAGAAAGAAAAACACTGTGCATTGAGAAGTAACCTAGCAAAGGAGAGGAGATTGCATTCCAAATTTGGCATATACAAAACATGATAAATTATGGCATATTGAGAGAAGACCAAGGAACCTTCCTGAACTGCTATAACAATACGATTGTCCGAAAGCTTAATAGGAACAGTTGCAATATCAATAATACCGCGAACCAAGGCCAGATTACCCGTCATAAGAAAAGAGGCACCAGTGCCTAGAATCTTTAAAGAATGCTTACCAATAGCATCAGCGGAAGGAGAGTTCAGGGAATTGTACATCTGTAAGACAGCCTGTCATTGATCAAGTTGAGGTTGGAGTCGCGGGCTGCCGACTACGGGACGGAGACAGCGTCGGACGCCGCATGTTGGACTTGCTGCTGGGTCGAGAGGGCAACACCACCACCTGAAGTGCCACAACCGCAACCAGCTCTGGGACCGCCACAAATGGCTGAACGGTGAACAAAGCCTTTGAGAACTCCGTGTATCTTCCAGCAGCGATAGACATCGTGGCCAAGCTTCCTGCAATGAGTGCACGACGGACAGACGATTGTGGAATGTTGGCGTCGATAATGTTGGCGGGCGCGACTAAAAAATGGGCTTAACCTGAGCTGCGAACGCCATGCCATTAGACTTGGTGTCGCAATTGTTCATCAGGGTCTTTTGACGTTCTTCCTGAACAACCAAAGCATAAACCATGTTGAGAGATGGCAATGGTTCTTGCGCCATGAGGTTGGGTCGAAGAGTACCGAACGTGTCGTTAAGGCCAAAGAGAAATTTTTGGAGGCGCTCGACATCATGTTCAGCCCGAAGTTTGGCCTTGATGTTACATGAACAGTTACTGCAGAGACACACCTGAAGAGGGACATACGTAGTGACCTCGTCCTAGATCTTCTTGAGTGCTTCATAGTATGACGCGACAGACTTTCCATCCTGGTGACAGTTTGCCAAATCTGCATGAAATTGGAGCAGACGAGGGCTATTGCGAACAAAATAACGATGGCACAACTCCTCGTAGTTTTCGAAGACATTGTATGGATAGGTGATGGAGGATTGAAGTGTTGGGTCAATAGTCTGAAGGAACCAACTGATCAACATAGAGTTAACACTATACCAATCATCAAGATCCACAGCAGCAACACTGGCCTGAGTGATACGACTATCAATAAAACCAAACTTACGCTTTGCCTTAAGAGCATTCTTCATCGAAGTTATCCATTATTGATAGTTGTCACCATTGAGAACAACCGGACAGAGAGACAAGCCTGGATGATCGGAATGATGAATGTAGAATAGAGACGAGTTATCAAAGGGATGCGAAGAGGCTGATGACCGGCGGTTTGGTCGACCGTCGGTGGAGGAGGAGACGACACCGGTGACAGAGTGCTAAGGGTATTGGATTTTCCGGTGGTGCCCGAGTCGCTCATGATGAGGCGGTGGCGGAAACTGCATGGAGACGGTGGGAGGGTTTTGGGATCGAAAAAAATATTTAGGTTTCAGAGAGTTGGCACTCATACCATGAAACAAGGAAGACTAAGATCTGTTAGGAAATAATTATCTAATTGATGTTCGCAAAAATGATGGGTGATTTATACCCAAATGTACATGATATGACAATGTAACTACGTAACCTATTATAACACTAACTCTAGTACTCTATTATAAAGAAAGACATAAAAGTTTATTCTATAAAATATTTAATTAGAGATATGACGGTATATTTTTGGGTGTCCAACCTTCGTCTTAGTACCTAAAGCAATATTTTTTTACGGTCAATCAACATTAAATAAAAATAAAATGGAGAAAGTCTCAGGAAACCCTCCCACCGTCAAACCCCCTGACTTTTTATCTTGAAAATTATTTTTAAAAATAAATATTGTATTATTTTAGTTAAAAATAAGTAATATTGTGTAGGCAAAATCTTGGAAAAGACCGTTCCATAGACATATGGAAAGACGAGGTTGAATTGAAATTATAGAAGGGTAAAATGTTTTAGTTGCAATATTAAAAATTTATTATGCAACATGTAGGAGTGATGGGTTTATGACCCGATTAATACAACTCGAAAATTTTATTTTGATTTCTTCAAATTTACAGTTTACACCTTGGTCTCTCCATAACTTATGGAAAGACCGTCTTTCAAGAGACAGATTCTATTGTGTATTTGAAAGCGAGAATATATATATAAAAAACATAATATAAAAATTATATTTTTGAATGTTTAATTTTTTAACAAATGCAGTGTATAAGTTAAAAATACAGTGATGAACATATCCCCTGCCAGGAGACCTACTCAAAAAATAAAGTCTATAACTTCTACTCCCTCCAGTTTTCAAATATTGGCACTTTTTCCTTTATGAGATGTTTTTTTAAGTGACATTTCTCATTTTAATAAATCCTAGATTATTTTCTTCCATTCAATTTACCTTTTATCTTCCCAATTCAACATCGATCACTCATTTTACTTTTTTAAAAACTGTGTCCTCTTGTACGGTGCCAATATTCGATGACCAGAGAGAGTATGTCAATATGAGAGTTACACTATGATCGAGTATTTGATTTAGCAAATAAACCGTTTGTGATAAGAATACTCTCTCTCCTCTTGAACTTATCCTCTGCAACCCAAACCTTTCTTCCAGACGAAGCCAGCTTGGGGGCTGCCTCCGCCATCGGATCCGGTGGTCCGGCAGCCCCCCAACCCTAGATGTAGCATTTATTTACTGTACTAGTTGTAGTTTTTACCTTTAGAGTTGAAATCTGTTGGTGAAAGGACGTTTAACCACATCGTAAGTCGGAAACAGCCGGTGACGATGATGAAGAAGGAGCCCAGCACTTCCTGGCAAAGATTGATCAGATGACGGAGGTCGCTCGTCCGAAAAAAAGGTGGTGGTCGTTCGTTGCTGCACGAAGAAGACGGTGACTTTCACACGGAATTGACGGAGCTGTTCTTTAGAGAGGCGCCACACAATAACC
>JAULKK010000500.1:0-10618 GCA_032355705.1 Rubia peregrina
GAAGAAAGTGAGAAAGAAGAGAAAAAGTGTTATCTATTTATAGTACAAAAATTCCAAAAAGTAAGTCTGGCAGGTGGCCGTCGAGAGTCACAAAGTAATCATGCCCTCAAATGACTTAACTTCTTGGTCTTCATGTAGTCTTCTCTTCTTTCTTTCTCCGGGTCTTCAAATTTCATGGTCTTCAAAATGGAGTCTTCAGGGTCTTCACATCTCCTATAATTACCTAGTCTCACGGAATTCTCATTATAAGTGACAAAAGCGATAAATTCGCTCTCAACTCTAATAATAATAATTCAAGGTAAAATAGGATGTTCAGAGCATCAAAGTCTACAAAAAAATGAGTCTAAGAAGGTACCAAAATCACCATATAAAATAGACATATCACTCGTGCCGACGCGGGACACTGGCCTTGGCACGGGGCATGCCGGTCATGCTGGAATAGGGCACCCCCATTCCATCTCGTACCGGTGTGGCCCATGTCATCTGGGGCAGGCCATCGGCTGCCTCTTTTTTTGCTCCTTCAGATCCGCGCCATGCCTTTCTTGGCGCGCCCTATTGGTTGAAACCTTCATTTTCTTAGTACCTTGGTGTGCCCTGCATCATTCTTCACACCCTCGTGGGCTGGTCATGCATTTGTGACTTGAAACGGCACGAGCCATGTAAAACGGAACATCCCGCTCCCAAACTTAGTTGAATTTTGGAGTGAATATGTAACTTGGAGTGCACTACCTGCCGCAACAAGGACCCCTCGTGCTGGAATTTGACATGGACCATATCGTGAGGTACTGGCCGTGCCAAGCCTCATGAACATGGGTTGTGACATGTGGTGCGGGCCGTACTAGCTATTGCCTCGTGCCGGGCTTGTGTGGTCCACGCCGACCGTGGCGGGTTACTTGGCTAACTTCTTTGCTCCACTACAGGGAAATCTTTGGTCACACCCCATGGGCTGGGTGTGACATTTGTGACTTGAAACGGTATGATCTGTGTAAAACGAAACATCCTGCTCCCAAACTTAATTATTTTTTGAACCTGCCGCAACGGGGACCTCTCGTGCTAGACTTTGACAAGGCACATGTCGTGAGGTACTGGTCGTGCCAAGCCTCCAAAACACGAGTTGTGACATGTGGTGTGGGCCATACTAGTTTTTGCCTCATGTCGGGCATGTGCGTTCCGCACCGACCATGGCTGGTTCGCTTGGCTAACTTCTTTGCTCCACTACGGGTGAATCGTTGGTCCGATTTGGGAGTTCCTGTAGTCTATTTCATTGCAATAAAGAATACGAATCCAATGGTGACACTCTCGAGGGCTTATTATTCTCGAATTATTTTCAAAACTCAGTGCAACCTTGAACAACGATCCTTCCTTTTCTTCCTTGGCCTTCTTGAACTTCGAATACGCCTTCTTTGGTCCCAATTCCATCTACTACTATGCTTTGGAGTCCTTCGCCATCAATCAACTGTCATCCTTGTGAATAAACTTCAAATATCTACTACCACACTCGCAGATGGCCTTCTACAAATGAAAAAGCACTCAGAAGCAACCTACTAATGTGATCAAAGAGGAAGATCTAGGTGCCCGTGAATACAAAGTGTCCAATCACTTCAATTAAGTCTACAAAATACGGGATTTAGACAAGAAAACCCATAATGTTCGTCTGTACCATTTGTCGTGAAAACCTAACTAAAACTAGCAATTAGTAAAACAAAAGATGATAATAAATGTGTTAAACGTATCGGCTAATGGATGCATAATGGTGCACATCACACCATGGCGGATGTCTGGTTTCCACTGGAGAAAACTTTCCAGTCTCCTCGGAAAATGTACTTAAAGCAGCAACTGCAGCTCCTCTTCAAAGGTGGGATTTCAATCCTTGAGTACATCGAAAAGAAACGCTTCATTTTTGAGACATTAGCGGAGCGCAAAACGATTGTCTCCGACGACGATCTCTTCACCTATATTTTATTCGATCTTGGCTCGGAGTACACTACCTTCAAATCTGCCGTGATTGTGGGACTAAAGCAGGTATCCTCAATGAACTTCTCATCTTGCTTCTCTTAGAAGAACAACAGATTTCAGACTCGTGTCTTGACTCCGCCGTGCCGTACGCCCACATCGTTAACCTTCGTTCCTCCTCTCGACAGCCACCAGAGGACATCCCGCCTGCTCCTGAGAACAAACAGATGGTCTGCCAAATTTGCACAAAGCCGGGCCATGATGAACAGAATTTCCATCAGCGGCTCAATCTCTCATCCTTCCCCACCACCAACCGCCGTGCTGCCAATCGTCTCCGCCAATCTTCCGCCGGCAAGCAAGCCTTTGCACCCTATCCAGAGAGCCCATCCGCCATTTTGGACCCGTGGGTAGTCGACTCCGGTGCCACAAATCATGTCACGGCTGACGTCTTCAGGCTCAATCTCTCGGCTAAGTATGATTGCACCGACAACCTCGTTATTGCAAACGGTTAGTCCATTCCTATTACGCATACTGGAAATATTACTTTAATTGCAAATAATGTTGCTAAATTTCTTGCACTAATTGATATTCTTGTCGTTCTTAAAGTATTTAAGAATCTCAGCAGTGTCTGCATTTGTGTCGTGATAAGAATATTTTTTGTTGAAATTCATGCTAAGCATTGTTATGTTAAGCATTACAAGGAAATACAATTCTCAAGGGAATCGTTGAGAATGGTTTGTACCGGCTTCCAGTTCGTTCACCTTATCCACGTGTCTTTGTTTGTGAACAGGCTTCCATCGCCTGTTGGCATTATCATTTTGAGCACCCTCGTGAGTCTGTATTATGTCATCAATTGGAAGTTTTTTATTTATCTATTTTCACAAATAATTCATTGCCTTTATTTAGTGCATGTCAGTTAGGCAAGAGTAATAGACATCATTTTTCCTCGTGTTATGCTATTTCTGGAAAACTATTTGGTCTTATTTATTCGAATGTTCAGGGCCCTCCATTTGTACCTTCTTTAAATGGTAAACGATATTTTGTGTTTTTCATTGCTAACTGCACTAAATTTGTCTGGATACATTTTCTTGTTGCCAAATATCAAGTTCTCTCTATTTTCAATCTTTTAAAATGATGGTTGAAACTCAGTTTTCCACTAAAATCAAAGCATTTCAATCTGACTACGGGGGGATTTCGTAATGTATCAACCTTTCTCAAAAGCAATGGCATACTTCATCGGCTCTCCTATTCACACTTCCCAGAACAAAATGGTGCGGCTAAACGAATAAATCAAATCGTTGTCAAAAAAGGTTTGGCTCTTTTAACCCACTCTAATCTCTCTATTACCTTCAGGGAAAATGCTTTTCATTCTACCTTCTAATTGATCAATAGAACCAGAACCCCTGTTCTGGCTCATAAATCACATTATGCATGCTTATACAATTGTCAACCTGATTAAAAAAATTTAATTTTTTTTTGTTGTCGGTGCTTTCCCTACCTTTGCCATTACAACAACAAGTTGGAATTCCGCTCTATGGCATGCATTTTTCTTGAGTATAGTGCCAATCATAAAGATTATCTATTCTATCATGTTCCTTCCTCCAAAACCTATATTGCTCAACATTTTTTGTTTGACAAATATTTCTTTCCTTATCCTGAGTATCAATCTCAGTCCACTCAGCCTGATTACCCAAAGGTCGAGCTTTCCTTGTTGCTGCTTCAGAAGGCGACCCAGCCCGTAACCTCGGCCAATACACCATCGGTAGCTCTTATTTCTCCATCGCTGCCGTGTTCTTCCGGCCTCACGCTGCCAACTCCTCCGGTGATTTTGCCATCTCCACCACCTTCCTCCTTGTCTATAGCTCCTTATCATCAATCTCCTTCTTACTTTTGCCCGTCAAATACTTTGGAACAAGGTATGTATGGTCACTCGTGCTTCCACTCATTCCCTTAAGCCAAAATCCCACACTACTACCAAACATCCCATTTTCCTTGACTCTTTGAATTTGAACCAAAAACCTTTCTCCGGGCCAAAAAGAACACCAACTGGCAACATGGTATGTAATTAGAGTTTGATGCCTTGATTGTAAATAAGACTTGGTACTTGGTTCCTAGGCCCCTACTTCCAATGTTGTTGGCTGTAAGTTATTTTTCAAAGTCAAGAAGAAGACAGATAGATCCATTAACAGATACAAGGCACACGTTTTGTATCTAAGGGCTGCAATCAGGAAGAAGGAGTTGACTACTTTGACACTTTCAGACTCGTCATCAAACCTACCACAATCTGGGTGATCCTTAGCCTTGCTATTACTCGCAATTGGCCTGTTCGCAAAGTTGATATCAACAATGTTTTCCTCAACGGTGACTTGACTGAAACCGTTTAAATGGAAATGGAACAGGGATTTGTCTCTTTAGCTCACCCTTTAGAAGTTTACAGGCTCAATAAGGTACTCTATGGACTTATGAAAGTTCATCGTGCTTGGTTTCTGAAGTCGCATCAGACTCTCATTCAAATGGCTTCAAGTAGTGTATCTCGTACACTTCTCTCTTCATCAAGCACCGTGGCTCTGATGTTGTCTATGTTCTTGTCTATGTGGATGACCTTATTTTAACTGGATCCAACTCCTCTTTCATCGATGATTTTGTCAAGTACCTCATCTCCGTATTTTCTCTGAAAGACTTGGGGACCCTAAATTTTTCTTGGTTATTAAAGTTCATCGTAGTTTCACCAGTCTTCTGCTCTCTCTCAGCGGAAATACATTCTGGATCTTCTTGATTGCAACAAGATTATTGGGACCAAACATATTGCATCTCTAGTTGTTCTAGGTTCTCGGCTCATTTCTGGTGGTCATTCTTTCCAAGATGTTCATTTGTATCGCATCAATGTGGGCGCTTTCCATTATTCCACTATCACCCAGCCTGAGATCTCCTCCTTGGTCAATCGTGTTTGACAGTTCATGCACCAAGCATCTAATTATCATTGAGTTGCACTCAAGAGAATTCTTCGTTATCAAGGGTTCTCTTGATACGGGTCTCTTAGTCCGTCCAACTCATAACTCTTGACTTGTTTGCTTCACAGACGCTGGCTGGACTTCTAACCCTGAGGACTGCCGTTCTCCACATGGCTTCTCCATCTACCTTGGGAGCAATTTAGTCAGCTGGTCTTCTCGCAAGCAGAATGTTGTTGCTCGATCTAGCACTGACGAAGATGTTAGGAGACCTAGTTGCAAGAATCCTTGTATAAATGTATGATGATTACATCAGTAAAACTCAACCGTCATTCCATAATTATCTCTCTGTCTTATATTTACTTTTTTTTCATTTTTTAAATAATTATGACAATAGGTTAACTCAAGGTATATTTGATTAATAAATTATAAAGAAATAATTCTAATTTTAATTTCACATTAATTATCTTTCTTGAATAAACATTATATCCCTTAATATTTAATATATAATATTATTTATTTTACAAGTTTTACTAACAACATATATATAATAGTTTTTCATTTAGCCAAATTTTTAAGTGAAGGATCGATGTCACGAACTACATATATTTGAGAAATTTTCACATTAGACCGACTAACAGTTAGACAAATCGTGAAAAACAACGCTTCAATAACTTATAGAGTCAAACTATAATTATCTATACAGCATGACGCATTTTAACAGTTTATTAAACTTATAATAATATCATTGCAATAAATGAAAACAACCATCAAATCATCCAATTATTTATGTTAAATTATTAAATGATCTCATCTAACAGTTAATCGATCTGAAATAAAATCTCATGGTATGTTTATATAACAACTCCAATAATATGTAAACGCTTCTCTGATCAGCGTTTTGGTCAAATTAGCTCAAAAATCTCTTCACCAAACACACTCTTCATCCATCTTGTTACTTATTATTCATATAAGTTTTGGGGTATTCATGCGGTTCCGATAGGTAAAATTGACCGGATTAGACTGAACCGGATTATAAGGACCGGTATCAAATATATGGAACTCATCGGTCTGAGTTTTTTTAATATTTTGGATTCTTGTCCGGTCCGGTCCAAAAATAGATTTTACCGGTCTAAATCATCTAGACTGGTATTTTACTTTTATGTATATTTTAAATTATTAATGAATTAATTTAATATAAGGTCAATTTTGTCTCTTCATTTTAAGTCAACGCCAATTTCTGGCGATAAGGTTATGAATTTCTAGATTAATGCAAGTCATAGGTATAAAAGCACTTTTGAAAAATACGTGTGAGAAAGTCTCAGGTTAGATGGTCTTTCCTTAAGCTCATCGACAGTCCACTGTTGTATTTTAAAGTTAAAATAAGTTGTAATAATGTGTATTTTAATGTGAAATTATAAATGTAATAATAATATTTTAAATTTCTAAATTTAGAATGTAATTTAACATATGCAGTGTAGAAGGTAAAAAAATAAGTGGCTTGTCCATAAACTTATGGACAGACCGCGCCTGCCAGAAAACTTACTCAATATGGGTTATATTTGCACTTATAAGGAAATTATGGGTCATATAAGCATTTTACCCAAAACTAAAAGGCAAGGTCTTATAAAAGACCGTCTTTCCATAAGTATATGGAAAGACGGAATTTAATTAGAATTTTGAAAGGTAGAAGATTTAAGTTGTAATATTAAAAAAATTTGTGCAAAGCGCAGTAGTTATGGGATTATGATCAGATTGATGCAACCCGCATGTTTTAACTTGATTTCTTCTAAATTGCACTTTAAACCTTGGTCTTTCCATAATTTATGGAAAGATAATTTTTAAGAGACGGACGCAAACTAAAATACCTTTATTTTCTTGACATATGGTATTCTTGGGTATCATGAGTATCATATCTCATGAATATTTTTTATATTTTAAATTATAATAATGTAAAATATTTTATGTTATATTGTGTAGTATAGGTATTTAGTTATGATTAACTATATAAATATTACAATGCACAAATAATAGTATTAAAAATGAAGTGGGTCTCCTGACAAGCGGCCTGTACATAAACTTATAAATAGTCCAAGTATTTTTTGCCTTATACATTGCATTTGTTAAATTACATACTAAATTTTAAAAAATAAAATATTTTATATTTTATCATTCAAATACATATTATTAATTATTTTAACTTTTAGAATACAATATTTAAAATTTATTTTAAAAATTACAATATTTAAGATAAAAGTACAGTGAATTGTCCATAAAATTATGCACAAACTCTTAAAAATGAACATTCCATATGTAATGGTTATGATTACTATATACGATATTCATTCATGAGTCATGTATGTGGTTATTATAAATGTAAACTCAGATTTCATCGACGACATCTGAACGGCTCAGGAATATATCTCAACTCGGATGTTGCAAAGATTAAAAATACATTCTTCTTAACTGTAAAGAATTATGTGATTGTATTGAAAAAGATATTTTTGCCTCTTAAATTGTGAACGAAAGTTAAACTTAACAATTTGACGAATGGAAGTGGCAAAACTTAACACTTATGTTAGCTCCTGAGCCAATAATGTTGAGAAATAAAATCCAGGACCAATGATGAATGATGACAATAACTTAGGGGTAAGTGAAGTCATTTGCACTAAATATAAAAATAAAAGTATAATTTATTTTCTTTTAGTTTAAAATCATAACTATATTCGAAAAAATCTTGGGAAAGACCGTCTTTGCATAGGTTTATGGAAAGAAGAGCTTTAATTGGAATAATAAAAACGTAAAATGTTTTACTTGAAATATTAAAAATTTATTATGCAACGTGTAGTAGTTAGAAAGTTTATGACCCGATTAATGCAACCCAACAATTTTATTTTATTTTTTCTAATTTTCAGTTTAAACCTTGATATTTTCATGGATTATGAAAATACTGTCTTTCATGAGATGGACTCATTATATTTTATTTAATTATAAAAATATTCAGTTGATAAAAAATCATATTAATATTAAATATTAAATAAAATTATTATTTGTTTCCTTTCAGTTTAAAATTAGAATTGTGTTTATTTAATTGCAAAAATATTCAATTATTCATATATTTTGTTTGTTACATTCTACTTCTAAGTAAGATTACTTTTACTACTCCTTTAAAAAAATAATAGTTTTACTAAATTTTGTTATATAAATATTGATTAATTATGAATATATATATATATTCATATTTATATCAGTATATTGTTTATAATGATAGTATTTTATTAGTTTTTTATATGTATTTTATTAGTTTTTTTATATGTATTTGGAGTATATATTATTTTCATGTTAAACCTGTGATGTCAGAACCGTGACATTTATAAACAATGTCGCATGTCGTACCGCTCAAAGAAAAAAAATGACATTGTTTTATTGTTCACATGAAGGTCACGTGGAAAACCCTAATCTCGACTTCAGTCATTATAATTCAGTGGTGTCGGTCTATCAAAATGATGTCGTTTTGCCAATATACCACATTACGACATGCTTCCACAACTTGCGACATCAAGAAAACTACGTTGTGACATCGATGATTTTTATTGCAATGTTGACCTCAATGATTCTGCACATATATCCTAGTCGGTCATCGGTTGTATCTACCGACGTGGATCATCCCTCAGTACCGGTGTCTGATACGATATCAAAAATATCATTTATTATATTTTTCTTAGTTTAGTATTTTTAGAAGGTCGACACTATACTCTTTTTCCCAAAATTCACCAAAAAATTATATTATTTAATATTTTTATATCTAGGTAAGAATAACAAAAATCATGTATTTTGGAGCAATGCATAATGGGGAAACACAATTTCGGGCCACATTGTAATTTTTTGAAATTTTGTGCAAGTAATCAATGTTGACTTTCGAGGCCTTTCCATTCTGCCATACATGCCAAAATCGTAAAGTCACAATCGTATATTATTCAATTGAATTTTGCCGTCGCCAATTTCGTGATTCAACACTTCCAAATTTCTTGGAGGGATCTAAGTGCAAAAGGTAAAAAACTTTACTCGTAACATGAAAATGAAATCCGCTCGAAAGTGGTGCTTCCCTATACACAATTTTGGGACACAGTATAATTTCCAAAAGTGTGTCAAGTAATCAATGTTGACTTTCGAGCCTAATAGTAATTAAAATAATGAACAAATAAAATTTAATGAATGAATTAGATTAAAGATTTAAGTTATTTTTCATCCCAATATCAATTCAGCCCAAAACTATACAAATTCTAATACTATAAATAAATAAAACCTAGCTTTTTTTGGACACTCATCCCCTCTTCTAACACAACCGACCCCTGCTCCTCCTATTTGCTCCTCCATGCTCAGCCCCTGCTCAGCCCCCTGAAACTTCTTGCTCATCCCTTGGTTAACCCCTACTCCGCCCCTCTACTTACCTTGTATTTTTCCAAAATTATCTCTTCTAATGTTGAATTCGAATTTACTTTTTTCTGCTCCAGCATAATGATGTTGAATTTGATTTTTCCCTTCTCTTGATGAATTTAAACCTTTCAATGTTGAATCCAAACATCACCTCATGTTCTTCTTTGTGGATTTGTATTTTTGGGTTGCATGCTAGGAGTTTGATATTATGCTTAAGTAGAATTTCCTGGGCACAAAAAGGGGAAATACCCTCCCTTGGCACCATGATGATGGAGTGTTTTGTGCATCCCAAATTGTATTTAACGTTCAGAGTTTAAAAGGGCTTTGTTGATTGAGAGTTTGAGTTATGAATAAATCATATGGGGAGGAAGGGAAAGTTCAATCTCACATTAAAATAAGATGGAGAATCTAAACATATATTTTCTTCTATGCTTGTGTATGGGATTTCCCCTCCCCTCCCCCCTTTGTATGTTTCTCATGCATGAGATATAGATATTAATGTACCCGTGAATGAATTCCATTATAAATTTGGAAGTATAAAATTAAGGAAATTTCATTTATAGAGTTTACATGGAATCAGAAATGTATAGTTCTTACTTTCCTCTAATTTTTTTTTATCATCATGGTGTATCTCAATGTAATGTTTTTAATGTTGTTGTTTTGATGAGGATGGTTGGGGATAAGGAAAGTTTTTTTTGTTTCGTTTTATAGCACAAGGCTGACTCCAAATGTTTTGTTCTGGTGTTGTGTTTACCGTTTATGCTCATTTATCATATGTAGAGTACTGATACTATTTTACTCCAATCCAATCATTGTTGATAGAGGTAACATGTTTGAGCTAATCTATTTTAGTTATTTTCCTATTATTTGTGGTACATTGCTCATTAGTCTAGCTTTATTTTGAGTTCCCATTGATACTAGTTCAACCTTTTGGTTGTTAACGGGAAGGATTAATGAGCCTCTGGTTTGTAGGAAGAAAGAATGTCTTGTTCGCAACTCCATGACCCTGATTCACTATAGGTGCAGGTAATGCATTGACAGAGTACATTTTATTTGTTTTCTTGATATGTAGTTGACTTGTAAGTTTGTTAGTTGCAGGCTTGACCTTAACGATAGCTTCTCTCCGAGTTGTTTTCATCAATTACTAATACTGTAGATTTTGGATCATTTTTATTTCTTGATCTGTTTTACAGAGGCGGTATAAAGCTCAATGGTTGTTGTCCTTGACCTTCTCCTAGGCTATTTTTCTTAGCAATGGTCATTTCTTGTACAAGCCAATA
>JAULKK010000510.1:0-20569 GCA_032355705.1 Rubia peregrina
TCTTTTGTATTCTTATGTTGGCTTGTACTTAATATTGTTATGAATTGCATAATTGTCACACTTAGTTTGCACACACCAGAGTCTACTTTCATGTTGATTCATTATTTCTACCCCCAGGGGAAGAAAACCTAGATGCACTTGGGGGGTAACGATGGGCCTGGAACCGTGTGGGTGTGTGCACGTAGCTTGTCATTCTAAATGTTACGATCGACCATACTCTAGTTAGTCGACTATACAGTCCAAAGGGTTGCGGGTAGAGATAGCTAAAGCAGCAAGCTAGGGTTACCCTTGTAATACTAGAGCCATCGATAAGACGCCTACTTCCTTTGTCTACTTAGGCCAATGGATATTGCATTTGTAGTGTTCCACCTAGAACTTTATCGCACGGGGGAGAATAAGACCAGCACAATGAGCCATTGTCGGTGTTTCACTCTCCCAGTTACGGAGGCGTGGCTGATGGAAGATTTAATACACGTACCCTTATGTGATAGATAAGGGAAATTTTGACAATTGTCCGCACTACATGACACAAACACTAGAATAGGGCAAAGTTCTTGTATTTGATGAAATCAATGATCGAAATGACATTAATCATGTTATGCAAATATTCCCTGATTGTTAGTTTATATTGTTAATTCTTGTGATCATTTACATGCCATTAGTTGTTAGTACAAATCCCCCCAAATGACTGTTTTGAAAACACTATTTATTCCTAACACGTGGTCGGATTGACAAACCCATCACAGTTTTGTTTAGTTAATTATTCGATTCCTAAAATCTCTGTGGATGACCCTGGTACTTGCCACTATTTACCATTCTTGCTAACATAGTAGTAAGAATGAGAGAACATTACAAATTTCTATCATTGATCCCTAACAGTCCTCCTCTTGGTGAGGTTCATTAATTAGCGAAGCCAGGAGTGGGCGGGCCAGTCTGTAAATACAAAGCATTTATAAGGATAGCAAATATAGCGGAAGGTGAGCAAATTTGGAAAAACGTAGCCAATAAAGAGGAGAGAATCTTGGCTCAATGACACAAGATCGCAACAGCCAAGCTTATCAGAAATCCTAAATTTAAATTATGAATTCATATTCAAATTCAAATTCAAAACTAGACATTCCAACAAAATTGCAAGTGTAGCCAAGAAGCATGCAACACTTCGCGAAGACAATATAAATTACTGTGAAGACGAACCTGTCATTACAGTTTAGGAAATAAAAGAACAACAGTTTGCACAAATTCAACAAACATAGTCATCGCTTCGTAACTTTATGGCCAGGGGGGACTTATGGTGTATACCTATCCCACAAAACAAAGGCTATTGGCCTTTACGCCCAGCCCAAGACTCAACCACAAACCGAGCAAAACGGAGCCATGTCCAGGAGACTCAGCCACGAATCGGTAAAAATGGAACCACGTCCAAGACTCAGCCATGAACTGGGATTATAGCAACCATGATACAACCCACGATATGAGACCCTAGCACCGCAGAGCCATGATTACGATCCAATATGAATACGAGGAGAGGAACATTGGTTCAGGTAAGTAACACTAACCTGAGAAATACTAATTCTCTAGAGGAAGGAACTGACTTGATCGTCAGAGCTCTTTTCCCAAAATCACTTCCGGGACCTTTCTTGCAGGTTCACACTTACAGGACGATGACTACCAGCCATCTTGCCTGTCTGGGAATACCACATCATCCAGAATCAAATTAATTCAGGTCGTTTTCCATGCATTCCATGTTCATTTAACAATTTCATTACCATACCTTCTATATTTTGTTTTTATCATTGATCAAAGATTGAATATTTTCATGAAGTATGGTGATTGTGTTACATGTTATATAGTGTATGTTGTTTGTGTTTTCAAGATAATTCCATGTTTGTAAGGAGTGAGAAAAAAGGCTTAGATTAGGGCAGATTGTGGAAAATAATTATATTTTCGTATGAACACAGTTTAAATGTGAAACATCGGTCATAGTTGATCAGTCCGTACGATATGGTACCGAAAAAAATTGACATCACATAGGTATATGAAATGATTGAAATATTTATAAATGTCTGATGCCGCTCGTCACTCAGACTTTGCGACATCGTTAACTCATGCATGTGACGTTGCTTGAAAGTAGATTAGTCAGCTTATCCATGCCTTGATTTTTAAAATAACGCAAACTATAACCTAGGGATAATTCTTCCTTATCATAACTACGCATTATCTTTGGATTAGTACACTTCCTCATACGTAGGAAATCTATGTACCTTCGCTCAGACACCTCATTGAAGAATTTCTCACTGGCGCTAATGTCGATGTAGGGTTCATGGCTACGGGTCAATGCATTCCTGACATTTCTCTTCCACCTAGTACCCCTCATCCTCGACATAGTGAATTCAAATTTTGGATGGAAATTGGTGGATGATAGTTCAATGGGAAGGTTTAGGGTTTTGAATCTGATTATAAATGAGACAATGTGATGATACCGGTTCAAATTTGGGTATTTTTTAAATACTCAAAAATATTTTGAGTTCATAAGACACACAGGTTTTTGCTTAGAGGGACATGACTGGGTTACGAACTCGTAACCTCTTCATGTGCCATTTTTAAAAAGAGAAGATTCTATTCAATTTTTAGAACCAATTATTTCGCACAAGCCCACTGAAGCATTAAATTCGATTTCAAGGCATATTAAATTCCATTCCAAGGGAACGAATTCCCCCATATTCTCTTACAAAAAATGCGCAAAGCCCTACAATCCAATTTTCATCTTAAAATCTTCAACAAAAGGGAGACAATCTTTATGTAAGTGTTCAAAAAAAAACCTAGCCATGGTTTTGAAGATTTGGATACAATTATGTTCCCTCCTTTGTGTATGGGTTTACAACATAGTATAGGTTGCATTATTGTGATAATAATAGCCGCTGTAGTTCGATTTCAAGGTTAGTATAACATGGTCATATACGATTATGTGTTTATTCATGGATGTGCATAGTTGGATTCATGCTCGCGGACTATATTTCAATTGTGTGTTGTTGAAATTGTTATCATTATAGGCATATTTATATTTGAGCATTAAAATGTCTTATTAGTATTTTATGGAAGTTCTAAATATATTGATATACTTTTTTGTTCATTATTAGGGTTTTAAAACTATTGTGACATGTTGAAATGTTGTGATGATGAGGTTTTCTGTAGAGAAATGTCTGGAAAATATAGTCATGATGATTATTTAAGTTTGAGAGACAGAAATGCTAAAACAACGGGTGATGAGGATGATGAGAATGAGGGTTCGGGGGAGGTGAGATTTATGAAAACACATTGTAGGAATCTAGAACGGAGGATGGCTAGAAAGGAATTGACCCCGTTAGTTTGCAATGAAAAGGGCTTATTCTTGTCAGAAGAACGTACTAAGTGTCATGTTGGGTTAGGAAGGTGGGTCAGATAAGAGTAGACATTCATTATGATAGTTGACATGAAGTGCCGAAAGATTACAAAGCCACCCTCTGGATAGAGTGCAAGGTATATCTACGAAGTTGTTTGTAATGTGCATGTAATCCATTCTTTTTCAAAAAAAAACAAATTGAAATATTAGTTGACTGGGCCATTAAATGTCATGATAGAGGCCCTTTGAAATAGATGCCCCAGATATGAACGACTTAAGGAACGGGACAATGTATATGTTATCAAAGAGTTGGTGGGAACACAAGCACACATTGTCAAGAGATTTCATCTTCTCAAATAGAAATGGTGATCGTTTATGGCTAACTGATGGAGATGCCAAGACGACTACCACCATAAATGAAAACATTCCATGACTTGATTAAACATTCAAGGGTTATGTTCGAGATCCTCTAAGTGGCATGGCTGGACCGATAATAATGTCAAGAACAAAGCTTAGAGATGCAACATTGAATGCTTTGATAGATCAACTTCATGATGAAGAACTCAAGAATAAATTGGCAAGAGCTTGGATTAATTATTCAAGTTTGTCGATTAACCAGAGACATCGTGAAGAGCGCTATACTTTTTTTCCATCGGGTTTTAATGGGGTAGTGTAATCTTTGCAAACTATTGTAATATTATTTTATTTTGGTCCATAGCTAAGCCATGTGTACTTTTTGAAGAGCTATTTTTGAAATTCCAGTCCATGTTGTTTACCGTGTCTATTAGGGTTTCAAAAATATTAAGTTTTATTCTGATTAGAATTAGCTTTGGTAAGAATAGATAAGGTAATATTTTTCAAGACTACTTCTTGAAGAATTCGAGTATGATAGGGTTTATTTTAGGAATTCTGGTTAGATACGGTTTTAGCTTCTTAAAGTTGTCATAAATCGAATTAGTTTCCAATTGTAATTAGGGTTTATGGCCGAAATCTACCTTATAAAAGGAGGGGGTTGGACGATATGTTTATCACCTTTTATCAATCAAATATTCATAATTTTTTAGTTATACTCATTACTTGCGAGCGTCTTCATTGTTGCTTAATCTTGCGGGCTAATTAAGTATCAATAACCTTGTGAACTAATCCTGCAGGCTAGTTATTAAGCAAGTCGAGATTGAGAGTACCCCAAGGGCAAGACTCTTGAATCTTCATGTAGCACATTAGGGTTAGGCGAGATCCCTCGTGTTGTCAAAGCTCTAAAATTCCGCAATCCAGAGTCTTTGCTAGGAGATTCATATATCAACCGCACTAGAAGGGTGATCATGCTCCACATCGAGATGTCTCCTCCTTGAATCTTCCTCGACATCTGGACAACCTTCTCCACCCAGAAATCTGTCCAGAATCCATAGCATGAGCTCTCTCTAGTGAAGTAACACAGATGTCAGATATCATCCTTTCGTACATGATTCAGCTCAGCATGACAGAATTGAGGACTCACCAGGACGTGGTGCACAAACCAAAGAGTGGGATAGATGATCAGGTTGTTCTTGTCCCAAACATTCTGAACCCTCCTAGTGATGGCTAGCCAGAAGGTTATATCATCATGTTAAGTGAGGGCTGGGATCACCAGATCATAGTGCTCCCAAATGTGCAAGATGTTCCTACCGAAGGCTACCTTGATCTCAGAGAAATTCATCTCATATGACACGTCGTTCAAATGGAACTGAATATACTTCTCACACGTCCTATCCCTTCCTCGGTCATCTCTCCTCGTGGTAAAAACCTTCACCGTGGTGAGGAATTCCAGGGTGTACCGTGGGTAAGTTTGTGAGCTTATGCTGATAAAGCCCCTAAGAACTTTTTTGGTGAGGAGGAAACCGACCGGCTCCCGCAACCCAAGGACCTCCAAAGACCCTCATCAATAAAGTTGGTTTCCTGAATCTTTCTGGAGGGCTTGGCCAGTCGATCCCATTCATCGGCATATTCACTGGTGATACTGTTTAGTCCCATGTGCTTGTTTGGATTCGGTTACCGGAGATGGAGATGGAGGTGCTGCCAAAGAACTCACCCCTCTAGTGACTCATTGTCTCTTGGGTGTCATCTGATCTAAAGAACTAACATCACAAAAAACAATGTCAAAACTCACAAGTATGCATGAATTCATAAAACTAGGTTTAGCATCAAATGTTTCAATAAACCCTATTATTCCCAATGAACATCATAATCCATCATCCAATCACCACTATGAAACTACCCCGTGATAATATCCAACATAGCGACAAATATGAGACCATCATTATAGAATTTATTCATCACAATCACAATTATGTAGTTGGCACACTATAATTAACAAAATGCAACTACAAAGATGTGCGCACTTATATGTCACCACAAGTAAGAGTTCAACAATGTTTGATGCTAGATAATTCCATCTATCACACCTATGTGTCATTCTCACCACGCTTGGTCACATACCACAATTGTATTTCCAAAATGATACCTAATCTAGCCAAGAATACTCATGCACTTTTCAGGACCCACATCATAGCCACTAACATAATGTCTAGCATAAGCACACAATTTCACCAATTATCATGTTATTGGCCAAAACTAAGTTAACATAACCATCAAAAATAAAACCCTAACAAATATCAAGCTACATCCGCAATCCTAGCAATCCAAGTCCACATAATCAACACAAACATTTAACTCATGATTTCACAAATTTCGCAAATTTGTAAACTACCCAAAATTGGCAATTCAAGAGTATATTATGGACAATTGTACCAAATATGAGTAGAGGAGAGTGAATTTGTGAAGCTCACATGCAATTTAATTTTTAATCAATTATTTTCAAAAATTCCTAAATTATAGGGTTTTTCATGTTTTTGGATTTAGGGAAGATTTAGAGGTGTTTTTGGTGTAGAGATGATAAGGAGAGTTAGAGGGACTGAATTCCAGTGTGGAAGAGTGCTTTTAGCCGAGTTGATGAAGGAATGGGTGGAGTTGCAGTAGCTTTGAGAGGAGGATGGTGGAGGAGGTATAGAGCTATATGCAGAATTAAGGATTCTACCCATTTTTATTTTGGCCCTGAGCCGCTGTCGCGACCCGCAAGAAAGACCTCGTGACTCATGACATCAAGGGTCTGGGAAGGTAAAAATCAATAGATTGTTGCAGCTCAGAGAAAAACCTCGCGACCCACAATAGATGGGTACTATGAGTTGCAATTTTCCCAAAAATGTCTAGATGTTGTTGCAAATAGCGAGGAATTATCACGGCTCACAACGGAACATTTACTGAAAGTTGTATTTTGGTCATTGTAGCATCGTGACCCACGAGAAATTCATCGCAACTCGGGACAAAGCACATCTAGAAGTTGAAAATTCTTCAAAAGTTTCTGAATCTTATTGCGACCCTCAAGGAATTCTCGTGACTCACGACAGAGATTTACTTGAAGTTGTAAACTTTCCCTATCTATCATGACCCGCAAGAGTTTCCTCACGACTCGCAATAGCATAATACCTTTATACTTAGAAAATTTTCTTTAAAAGATTATGAATCTTGTCGCGACTCACGAGGAATTCTTGCAACTCGCGACAGAGATTTACTGGAAGTTGTACTCGCATCACCATAGTTGTTAAAAATCAACTTCCCAATCTCTCATTTTCGTCTTCTTTCCCATGGCCTTCACTCTTTCATTAATCCAATGCAATGCACTTCTTTTGCTATAAAATCATGGGAAAAACATAACCGTGAAAGGAACCAAACAAAATAACGAAAAACAATGACAAAAATTGAATTGAAACAATATCAATGGAAAGTCACGAATGATTATGCGGATAATCAAAACCAAGTTTATATAACGACTTTGGTACGACTTACTCCCTTTTTGGGTTTACTCACAAATCAAATCAAGAAGATCAACATCTTCTCCATTTTCCGACACAAAGCTTTCATGGTACGGTTTCAAATGTTGTATGTTGACCTTGAAGGGTTGAACATAGCTCAATCCATAATTTCCACCGCACCATGCGGGAATACCTTCACCGCTTCAAAGGGGCCAATCCACCATGACCTTAGTTTACCGGGAAATAAATGAAGGTGGGATTGAAATAAGAGGACTTTTTTTACCAACAACAAAATCCTTCCTATTGATCATCTTATCATGCCATGCTGTTGTTTTCTCTTCGTAGATCTCGGTGTTTTCATAGGACTCTCTCCTCCAATTATTGTAATTTCAAATTCCTACCCGACCTCATCTACATCAAGGTTGAAGATATTGACTGCCCAATATGCCTTATGCTCTATCTCCATCAGTAAATGGCATGGCTTTCCAAAGACTAACCGATATGGTGACATATTAATTGGGTTCTTGTAACCCGTCCTATTTTTTCCACAAAGCATCAATCAACCGAGAACTCCAATCCTTCCAGTTAGGAATAACCATTTTCTCAAGGATGGACTAAATTTCCTTATTCCAAACTTTGGTTTGACTTCCCTATCCAGTGTAAACCCCAGGGTTATTAGAGTATATAAAGCAAGGTATGTATATCATTAAATTTTCATCTACTATTTTTATACAGTATTGATACCGGTGGCAGATTTAATCTTCAGAGATTGTTTCCCTCGGAATATTTTGGGGGTTTCGTCTTACATAGCGTAATAGTTAGATGCATCACTGTGCATAGTAGTTAGTTATTCTCTGTGTAACTGTAGGTTTCTTTTTATTATTTTCTGTTAATTTTAATTAGAAATTTCATTTATTTGTATAAATGTCGCATATGTTAGTGTTTAACCAGAATATATTCTGATTTGACTCTAGGTTTACGAAGAAATTTTCTACAAGTTGATGTCCCATAAAATTGAGTAGTTTGATGAGTTTCTTAACTTCACAACACAAGCAAGATGTTAAAGACATCGATTTTTGTGCACTTCTTGATTTCCATATTTCATCTTTGCCTACATGTTGGTTGTGTGCAAGAAGGGTCTCGGTACAAGTACATTATTAGCCCTGATGATGTTTTCGACATATTTTGTATTCCGAGTGAACCTAGATGTTCTGTGCAGTTGGTGGAAAATAATGGTGAGGTATGTCGAAGGATGTTGAGATGAGGGAGAGGTGGAGGGCTGATATGAAAGTTGATAATCACGGTAACATCTCATTTATTACTTTTTAAGATGAAATCAAGAAATTGAGCGAGAGTGGTATCCTATTTAAAAAATACTTTGTGATGTATTTTATGTGTAATTTTCTTGTGCCAACCAGTAGAAATATTATTAATATGAAACTGGTTGGAGTGTTAGAGTATGTAGGCTTATTAAGGATTTTGATTGGTGTAGCCATATGTTAGAGTGTCTCTGTGAAGGTGTGGAGAATTTTAGATGTGGAGCAATGAGTGTTTCTTCAGTGAATGGATGTATCTTTGTGATGTTCCTACACTTCTTTATAGATTTCCTTTTAGAGACCAGCGAGACTCCATTAGAGAACCTTTGTATATGCACTGGAGTAGTAAGAGTTTATTTTAAATGGGTCTTTCACTTGAGAAGCTGGGCTATGAGAGATGAGTAATGATTGAGGATGTGTGTCATCCATTGAGCAAAGATAGTATGTTGTAAGAAAAATGGAATGTTGAATCTGAGAGAGCTGATATTCTAAGGGCCAGTACTCCTTATGTCGATGCTCAAAGCTGGGATTCATCAAGCACCCACTTCCGGTTGGATTGATGTCTAACGAGACTGACTGTCGATGGAGCAGCTACAAGTGTAAGTTTTTTTTTTGTAGTTTTTTATATGATTTTGTTTCCTTAACTATTGCATAAGTTATCATTTAGTGGGTTGTAGTTACTGGTGATGTGTGTGAGTATTTATTATTATTATTATTATTAATTATTTGGCTATGTTTATTTACTGGTTTCCTAACTTTTTTAGGACATGCATAAAGCTTGCCTATTATTTAAATGAGCCATAAAGGTTGTCACCTTGAACTTGGTGAAGAAATGTGGAGAAGACAAATGCAAGTCCAATTGTGCGGCAAAACACTAATCAAGATATTGTGCCTATGATGACAACTTAAGAGGTGATGGATCATCTGAGGACTCACGAGCTGATTGACAAGATGATTGCTAAATCCATGAAGAGGACTCATTCATATGTTTCTTCTTTTTCTCTTGGAATTTAGGGAAATGATGATGGATATGTTGATGTTTGAAAATTTTGTATGAAGGCGGTGATAATGTTTTGGTTCAACTTTGGATGTTTTTAATTTTTTTGCTGTTATCAGATTATTTTGTGATTGACGTGTACATGATTTAATATGTTTTGACTTGTATTTTGTCGTGATTGAATGATATATGAAGGAAGCAAGATGTTCTCAGATTTCGTTTTGACTGGAGTGTTGTGTGAAATAAATTCAGGATTTATTAAAAAAATGCAGTGTGTAAGTTTAAAATTTCTATATGTACTGCAATTAATATTGCTTTTAAATAATGATACTTGTTAACATGACATAAAGCAATGAATTTGTAAGAAACAAATGCATGATTTTGACTAAGAAATTCTCATTTTTAGCCAAGAAGTATTGTTTCTAATCTATGATATGTAGTTGTGTATTTCATGAAAGTGAAATCATTTTTAAAAAACGTAACACCCGGAGTATATTATTAGTAGGGGTGGTGGAAAAACCCCTAACTCATTCAGCGCAAGCTGAACGGTTTTATTTTCCAGCTAGCAAAAATCGTTAAACAAGTCGGGGGAAGAGGATGAACAAAATTTTGATTGTTATTAAAATTTTCAGATGCTACAGTCGATGATTATTACTCAGTTGCTATTAGATTTTTCAGATTTGGTATGTATGTTTTTTGTTTTGTTAAGCATTAGATAGGCATAACTTTCTAGTGTTTTGAGTTGTTACATGCGTTTTCTGAGATTTGGTTTTGAAGTGTCCTCTTGTTATTACAACAAACTTGTTGGCTGTTTGTCTTGAATTACTAGATGCATTCGTTTACTTATGTATTACAACTGTTATTATCCAGCGTGTACCAATTAGTTGTACCGTCAATGGCCTTTTTTCATTCGTTGTTGTTTGTTTTGAATCACGAGGTGCATCTGTTTGCTTATATGTTGCATTTGTTAGTTTTAAGTGTGCACTTGATAGTTGTACTGTGTATGCTTTTTATTTTCATTTGTTGTTGATTATCCATTTTAAATTAGGAACCGCACATGTTTACTTATATGTTACAGCTGTTAGCATCCAATATATACTTGTTAGTTTTATTGTGTTTGACTTTTATTTTCACTCTTGACTATTGTTCATTTTGAATTAGAAATTGTACATGTTTGCTTATATGATACAATTATTAATATCCAATGTGTACGAATTTTTACAGGAGTGGAAATCGAACGTGAGGTGGTTATAACTTTTAAGGAATCGAAAAATATTGAACATCGAACTCCACAAGACATTCCGACACAAGAAGGATTCAGATGAAGATGATACCGAACTTGAAGATTTGAAGATGATCCCCTTTTGAAGATTAATAATTGATTCATTGTATTAGAGACTCCTAGTTAATCTAGATAGGAATATTTTTGTAATTGTAAGTTCCCTAATGGAAGATTTCAGTTACGAGCACTTCATCCTCCATTTTGTTTAGATGTTGATAGCCCCTCTTGGGTTTGAAATTGACAAATTTTGCATGTTTTTGTTATACAAAGTATGCAATGTTTTACATGTTATGCTTTCACGCCAGCAAGACTTTTCGTGACTTCTCTTTGTTTTAAATCAGGGAAATCTACTCTTTTTTAAAAAAAATGCATATTTTAATGTAATCAATATATATTGTAAGGTATCAAATGCAGTACATATGAAAATTTGAAAATCTACAAAATTATGTGACCACTATTATGTGTACTATAAGAAATACTAGTTGTAGTCTAACATATGGATGTTTTAACAAAACAGAAACAAATCATAATGTAACGTATGCACTACCTCATGAAAAAGTTTTGCTATTCATAAAAGGAATTGACATTTTTAAATCAGATGCATGTTTTTGTTTAAACAATACATGTTCTAGAGTAATCAATGCACAATTAATATGACAATTTTATTTTAACTTAACTTATACATGATCTCCTGAAAAAGTTTCATAATTCATATTCAGAGCTTTTAAAACAGGTGCATGTTTTAATACAAACAATATGTATTGTAAGGTAACATATGCATAGTGTATACAAAAAAATTCAGCAGCATTTAGTTCATTTTTTGAATATTTGCCACATGTTTTTACATTTTCATAGAAGTAACATTCACACATTCAGAACTTTCAACAACAATATCATTCATATTGAATGCAATTGAATAACATAATCTTAATCGGATGCGAAGAATTACAATAAAGTTGAAATTCAGTTTTAATCAAATTGAAATCAAGTTTTTTCGATCAAATCTGGAACTCACCCTCCCCTCTCATTAATATGTGAGAAGAGTTTTGGATATTCCCAGGGCTCTCGACGTCGGCGTTGGAGATTCGGAGCTCACCGGAGTGGTGGCGCAGAAAAACGAGCTGAGGCCGTCAGCTGAATGGTAAGAGGGTGCGCTGGCATTTTAATTTGGGGAAGAAGAATGCTTCACATTTTAATTTGGGGAAGAAGGGTTATAACCCGAATTTGCAGCTAGATCAACCCGCAAATTTTACTTAATTTGCGTTAATTATAAATTGGTCATTGGCTTGTCCATAAGTTTATGGACATAGAGTTTAGGTAAGAAGAATACTTCGCGTTTCAATTTGGGGAAGAAGGGTTATAACCCGAATTTGCAGCTGAATCAACCTGCAAATTTTACCTAATTTGCGTTAATTACAAATTGGTTGCTGGCCTATCTATAAGTTTATGGACATGTCACCTGTCGTGAGACCCGCTCTTTTTAAACTTAATTATTTACATAATTACACAATTTAAAAATAAAATAAAACTATAAGAGTTCGTCTCTTGAAAGACGGTCTTTCCATAAATTATGAAAAAATCAAGGTTTAAACCACAAATTAGAATAAATCAAGATAAAATTTCCGAGTTGCATTTAGTCGGGTCATAAATTCATAACTACTACACATTGCATAATAAAATTTAATATTGCAACCAAAACCTTTTACCTTTCTATAATTCTAATTCAACTCTGTCTTTCCATATGCTAATGGAAAGATGAGGTTTAATTACAATAATAAAAGATAAAATGTCTTAGTTGCAATATTAAAATTTTATTATGCAACGTGTAGTAGTTATAAAATTTATACCCGATTCATGTAACCCGAGAATTTTATCATCATTATTTTTAATTTGTACTGTAAGCCTTGGTGTTTCCATGACTTAGAAAGACTGTCTTTTAAGAGACGAACTCTTTTTTTATATATATAATCATCTCCTTTTTAATTGAAGCAATTATCTTGATTGGATTCATAATTTCGCTATTTTGATAACTATAATTTTAATTATGTTGCTATTGCTTTATTTGTTATTAGTAGTTTGCGTTACTACATTCCTTTATTAATGACTTCACTACTTTTGTTCACGAGATAAATCAATTCATTCATTTGTTTGTTATCAAAACGTATGATGTTACTTTTATTCCTCATCTTGCCACATTATTAACCAGATATATTATTTTATTTGTTATTAGTACTGATCACTCCACCACTCTCACTTTATTCGAAATTTGGCAAATTAGTCACGATTTCTATCGATTCATTACTTTATTTGTTATTAGTGGTTACATTACTTCTTTCATTTATTCATGATTTTACAACTTTATTCACGGGATAGATAAACTCATTCCTTTATTTGTTATTATTACGAATGATTCTAGTTTTATTCATGATTTTGCTACTTTATTCACGAGATATATCAATTTATTATTTTATTTGTTTTCTTTATTCAATTATTTTATTTGTTGTTAGTATTCACTTCATTGCACTCACTTTATTCAAAATTTTGCAATCTTAGTCACGATATGGATCCATAAATTCATTTGTTTAGTATATGTTTTAATATAATAATAATTAATTTGACATCAATGTTGTATTTAGTTTAATACTAATATAATAGGAAAAATGCTCGGATAACGCCCAATCTCCTTATAAGTGTAAATATGACTTTCGCTTTTTTGAAACTGTAGTCTTATTCAAAACCAACATAAATTTTGAAAAACGTAACTCTGGACTTGACTAAAAGTTTTTCTTTGCCATTAATTGGAATTGAAAAGATAGTTGTCTTTGAGTTAGTTTTTGTGCAGTCAATATAAGGTTTGTGTTTTTTGGCGTTGATTGGAATTGAAAGGACAAATATGTTTGATACAACTTATTGAACTCTTCAACCTCATCCCAACCCCCAATCTCAAAAAAAAATCCTTGAAAATTGCTTCACAAAAATCAGTCCAAGTATTGATTCTCCTAATTTCCTTCTCCTTTTTATACCAGACCCTTGCACTCCCTTCCAGCTGCTATATCTCATTTGCCACCGATGTGTCCCCAAAGAACACAGTAATAAATGGCAAAGTAAATGGAAAATCGGTGTAATCAACCTAAAATTGAGTTTACTGTTTGTGAGAGGACCAACTAACCAAGTTTCCTCCAAAATAAATGGCAAGCCGTGCTAAGAATGGCGATCGTCGGGATCAGAAGCCCAACCAGTATCAGTAAAGCACACAAGGCGAGTCACGAGAAGGTTGAATTAAAAGACCAACATCAAGGGTACCTTCAAGATAATGCAGTACGCGTTTGACATCCACCCAATAATATTCTGAGGGTTGGTGCATTAACTGAAAAACCCTGTTGACAGAGTAAGCAAGCTCGAGGCGACTGATAGTAACATACTGCAAGACACCAACAATGATACGGTAAAGATGCAAATCAGTAAAAGGATCACCACCAGTGACTAACTGAGAGCTAAGAATGGCCAGGTAGGATATGGGTTTGGCACCGACCATCTTGTTTTGATCCAGGAGATCCAGGATGTATTTTCGTAGAGAGAGATGAAGGATGGACGAGTTGCGAAGAACATGAGCGTATTCGATGTCATTCCCAAAGTGGATGGATATGATCTTTCTGAGCAGATGAATCAGTTCCCATGGTGAGTTTGCTTGTTTTTTAGGATGTCCACAACTTTCTTTGAATCTGATTTAATCTTCATTGTGGTCTTCAAGACAGCAGCCCATGTCATATCTGCATAAAATAGCCAACAATTTGGCGTGAAGAGGAAGTGATCAACATGTTTATATATAACATGCATTAAAGTCCCCGATTCCGATCCTACTACCACTCCAAAACCTAGACTCCCATTACGAAAAGAAGCATCACAGTTAATTTTTAGGCCCTGTTTAGGTGGATCCTATTTAATTGTTGTGATTTTCACTCTTGTTTTCTTAATCTTGTGTAGACTCATACCAGATATCAGGAATACATTATCAGAAGAAGAAAATGAAGAGAGTTATGCACTGATTAGACCGTTGAAGAGATTTCAGAAACTCATTCCAGATTACATCTGCATTCAATGTTTATTCTCCTTAATCAATCGATTTCTATCTTTCCACAACTTCCATGTAATGATTATTGGTAGGTTAACTAGAATAGATAACCTTAGTTTAGAAGATCCGAATTTATTCTAATAATAATGTAACCTCTCTGATATAGAATGTAAAGCTCTATTTGGTAAGCTCGTTATAATGTGGAATTTTGTCCAGATTTGTAATGATACTTCGCATTCATTAAAGTAATGATTTAAAGTATCCTGTTTATCACACAATATGCACTCAGATGGTAAATGAAAGCCCATTCGCATTACAATATTATCAAATGCTAAGTAATTATTCAACAATTTCCAAAAATTGGATATTTTGTTGGGATTATTGAATTTCATACTTTTGTTAATATTGAAATGGAAAGTTTTTTTGCTTCTGAGTGCCAAATATGTTGATTTAACCGTGAAGAGGATAGGAATCTCAGGTTTCCAGATAAGAAAATCATTTTTAGCTGTGAAGGTTCTCTCATTCTTTATATGTTCCATAATTTGAGGAGATAAACATTGAGATAAAATTGGAAATAAGTGAGGAACTCGTACCTTAATGTATTTGACTTATAAAAAAGGTTCTGGAACCTGCACCTGCACCGGTCATAAGTTGATAAGGGGTCCTGATCATATCCAGTTTGTCGTCCATATATTTGCTTGTCCATCTCCACTAATGACTCGAGAACTAAATTGGCAAAAACTATCCACATCCTTATATCTAGTCCAAATTTCAGATAACTTATAGTTATCTAAGAAGTGACCACATGAATCTCGACCATGATGAAATTCCCATCTGGAGTTTCCACCATATATTAGATGAGAAAGATAGGACCGTGGTGGTGAGTTTCCTCACTCCTAATCCATTTTCATTCGTTGGGTGACATATTTTTGGCCAAGATATCCAATGATGTTTAAGTCCAGAGTCTATCATTCCCTAGAAGAAGTTACTAAAGATGTTTTCAATCTTTTGGATAGTATGAACATTTGGGGCTATAACAGACCATGAATGTTGTGGAATGGAGCTGAGGGCATGTTTTATCATTATTAGCTTACCTCCGGCTTATAGCCATTTGGTTCTTCCAATTTTCCAATATATGTGTTATTCTATCTATCATCTCTATGAAATGAACATTAAGCTTCCTTCCTTTAAAGATTTTTACACCCAAATAGGGAAAAGGTAAAAAACCTCGTTTCATTCCAGTGATCAGGTTAATTCCCTGTGTTTTTTTCTATTCAATATACCGGAGTAATAGTGGCTTATCGAAAAAAATTACTTTTTGGCCAGTGGCCCTTTGAAAGATGTTAAGAAATTTCATTAAGTTTCTAAAGTTTTTGGTTGTGCCAGATAAGAAAATAGTGGTAACATCAGTTAAGGATAGCTGATATATTGGTATTGAGCTACCTGGTGTTTTAAAATGATTCAGATTTCCTAAGAGGATTTTTTTTTTCAAATTTAGCATAAGCATTTCGGTTAAAATGTTAAAGAGGAAGGGTGACAGTGGGTCACTTTGTTTCAATCCCCTAGATGGTTTGAATAATCCCCGTGGAATGACATTTATCAAGACTGAATACCATGCGGCATTAAGATTATTCATAATAATTTTAACAAAATTACCATGGAAACCTAATATTAACATTATAGAATTAAGTACTGCCCATGAAACCCCGTCAAAGACCTTCATCACATCGATTTTTAATATTTAAATTCAAAGATTCATTTTTCCTATCAAGGAATCTCACAGCTTCTTTCATCATGAGGATGTTGTTCTCCATGTATTGACCAGAGATAAATGTGGATTGCTCTTCAGAGATGATGCTATTCATTAGTGGTTTAATCCTTCCTACTAAGATGTTAGCCATTTGTTTGTTTGTAATATTAGAAAAACTAATAGGCCTATATTCAGAGAAAGATACTGGAGATGGGTTCTTTTGGATCAGGGTTATGAATGAGCTATAGATAGCCCCTGGGATTGGAACTCCCAACTAAAACTCCAATACAACCTGGAGTATATCTTTATCTATAAGATCCATGCTTTTCTAAAGAAATTATCTGCGAACCAGTCCGGACCAGGGGCTGATGAGGGATTGAAGTTAAACATTACTGATTTAACCTCTCCCATAGTGATGGGCTTAAAGAGTTATTGATTTAGGAAATCGGTTATCATGGGTTTACATTCATGAAGTAAAAAAGGATAGGTTTGCATCTATAGTGTCTGTGTTTCCCCCAGTCATCAGGTTTTCCCCAGTAAAAAGGATAGGTTTGCTTCTCCTATTTGCTCTTGTTCCTATAGATATGTATTATCAAAGTCTTTTATGTTTATTATGGAAAGCCTGGATTTATTTGCTGAGATGGCTTTATGAAAATAGCTAGTGTTACCATCTCCATCCATTAGCCATTTCCCCCTTAGTTTTCTGCTTTAAAAAGTATACTCTAAAAGTAATGACCTAGTTAGTAGAGCCCTAGCTTTATTCAACTCAATTTTGTGAGAGATTTCATGAGTTTTTTTCATGTATTTCATCTATTAAAGCCATCTTATTCTCCACATTTTTAATGTTGTCTGCTAAGCTCTGTAATTTTAAAACTAATCTAAGTTGTCCCTGGGCTTCAAAAGGCCTTTCACGGCTCTCTTCAATTAGTTTAAGAAAATATTTTCTTAAAAACCACATCTTCTGGAATCGAAAGGGCCAAGGATATGTAGTCAGACCAGTTATGGTCTCTAGCAGAACAAGACAAAGTGGAAAATCACACCACCTTTACAAGGTGAAGGTCGAGGTTAAAAATCACTCCTTTATTCCCAGAACAAGACAAAATCAATAATCAAAAGAACAAACACATGAATTTTACATGGAAAACCCAAACCAGGAAAAACCACGGGAATCAAATGACTCCAATCCACTAGAAAATAGAAAGAAGTTATAATGTATGTTCTGTCTCTCAACACACAATGTCTCTCAACACTCAATTATATTTTCTCTAATCCACCACAAACTTTTTATCACTCACACACGGTGGCTATAGCACAAATAGATATATTTATAATAAAACTCTACCATAAGGTCTAATTCTATTGGGCCTGACTTTCCTAGCCCATTTAGAATAAAGACCTCTAACTCAATCATTATTATATTTGAACTTTGATGAGTATTCCCAACGATTCCTCCCTCGACTCAAAGTCTCAAATACAACATCTTCAACACATGTGAATTGCATGTTCTTATTTGACATCAACTCATCCTTGTGAATGCCATGTTTATTGTCAGATCCATTGCTCAAACCTCCAACATTAAAAAAAGTTATGATCACTTCTCACTCCTTTGATGATCATCTTACCTCCTTCAAACACCTTGCAGAATTTTTGTCACCACTGAACCTGCACCTTCGTGAACATACCTTGCCCAATGAAATTACGTTATCACCACAACCTGGTACATACTTCACATCAAATAGTCTCTTAACAACCATTGTGATTCTTGAAGTGGGCAATGCCAACACCCTCAATTTTCATCTTTTCATTATCCCTTAATTGAGCAACCACTTCATCAAACTTAAGAGCCATCCTCCCAACCAACATAGATTGCACGACATGTTTAAAGACAATGACAGAGAAACTAATAACAATAAATCTTTTTAACCGGCTCAAACCACCACAATTTGGATTAGATTTTTAACCAACAGCTAAAACGAACTATTCATTTATTTTTTAGGCTAACAATTGAAACTATCATCAACAAACCATCTTAACCACTTTTAAGGATATGTTTGGTGGAGTTGTACTTATAAGAAAAGTTGACATACTTTAAAAACAGGGGGAGACCACTTTCTACTTTGACTAAATTATTTTTTGGTCCCCAACATACATTGAAATACCATCTTTTGGTCCCCCAGTGGCAAAACCGCGTACATTCAACAAATAGAAACTTATTTGTTTGGTCCCCAAAGGTGATTTTCATGTAAAGTCAATGAAAAAATTGGCCAAAAATATGTAAATGACCATAATACTCTAGAATTTAAAGAATTTAAAATTTTTAAAAAAGAATAAGGTTTCTGCAAGGGTGAAGTTACGAAATCGGCGTCGCCGGTGGATACCTGAGCTGAGGGGTGGTAGGATAACTCATCTGAGGGGTGGGGGATAGCGTTTCTCCGGCGAAGCTAGCCTCTCTTTCGCGAAAGCCAGCCGGAACTAGATCTGGAGAAAACCAATCGCGGCAATGGAGGGTAAATTGAGCAGGGTTGAGGGCTGGATGTAGAGGCCAAATCGAGCGAGACAGGGCAGTGGAGGGGAAATCGAGGCTCGGTGGAGGGGTGGAGTGGGCCCAAGGGCTGGAGTGGCGACGATGATGGGAGTCGCGGTGGTGTAGGGTAAATCGAGCTGGGCGGAGGACTGAAGGTGGAGGGAAAATTGAGCGGGCTGAAGGGCAGTGGAGGGAAAATCGAGCCCTAGTGGAGGGGTGGAGTGGAGGGCTGTCGGTGAGCTTTGGCTTTACTCCGATCATCTTCCTCGAATCCTCAGCGATGGGGTGTGGCACAGCTTTCTCTCGATCGGATGGAGCTGAACTGCGACGTATGTGTAGACTTTTCGAGGGCTCACTGCGAGCTTGAGCTGACGCGGCTGAGGGGTGAAGCTGATCAGGACGGTGGAGACGATCTGAACGGTGAGGGTGGCACCGATCTGGATGACGGAGCTGACGGGTGAGGGGTGGCGACAGTGGAGACATGGGCTGAGAGGTGGCACCGATTTGGTCAAATTACGAAAATAGTAAAAGGAAAGGTTTTTTAATTGAAAATATTTTTAATTAGCAAAATTATGAAAATACCCATGACTATATCGAAAAATAATTTCAGTTTACCTGAAAACCACTTTTGAGGACTAAACAAATCATTTTTGCATCTGTTGGTTGCTAAATATATGCGATTTTGCCATTGGGAACCAAAAGATAGTATTTCAATATATGTTGGGGACCAAAAAAAACTAGTCTTCTACTCTTCCCCTCAAATAGCTTTCGCTTTTAAAATAAATAATTTTTAAGAGTTTTCCAAACACTAAAAACATATTTACCTTATAAGCAAAACATTTATAATTCCTACCAAATACACCCTAAATCAGTTGGCCTCCAACCATTAAGGCTTTGTTTGACAAAGTTTTTAAGCTGTTGTGCTTATAAACAAATAATTGTTAGTGTTTAGTAAAATGCTAAAAACGGTTTATTTTGAAAGCATAAGTTATTTTTGGAGGAAAAGCAAGTGGTCTCCCCGCTACTTTTAAAATAATTCAGTTTTATTTATAAGCACAACTTTATCAAATAGAGACTAAGACCATGTACAATGACAAAACTACTCCCAACCCACTCTTGTGGTTTCCATTCATTAAATAATCAATCTCTCTCCTTCACCTCAGCAATTCAAACCACAATTAAAACACTCCATTTTTCCCTCCACAATGGTGAAAATCATTCTCAAACCACTCCATGGACCCCACTTGATTATCTATCCTACTCATTAATTCTACCTTAAATAATTAATTTAAATACATTATTTTACTGAAAATATATTAAAATGTAAAATTTAATAATACACTTTAACGTTATAATTTATGTTCATTTTCCAATTTTACGTTTTAATTTTAGTATTTTATT
>JAULKK010000511.1:0-10617 GCA_032355705.1 Rubia peregrina
ATAATGATATTTGTATCTATATACTGGTTAAAATTTATGGTCAAATGTGTCTTGAGAAAGTTGACCAAAAAGTGTGTGGTTTGAACTGGAATAGAGGGAGTATTAACTTCCAAAAACTAATTAAGCAAACATAATTTTAACAATCATGGTAATATTTAAAATCCATTCAATTATGAAGTGGGACATAGGAGTATTAGAATCTTTCGTATTGATAAGACTTACAAGAAAAAAACGATCACCTTTATTGACATGCTAGGGTTTTCTTGCTACTTTTGCTTCTTTCTTTGAGCTCTAATTTTCCTCGCTAGGTCGTACAAAAATACTACAGTACAAAAAATTGAGTGAGACGGTCTCACTCATTCTTATGGTGAGACGAATGGTCTAAATACAATTATTTAAAGATGAGAAATAACATGGGGTACATTATGTAATTTTTAAAACTTTACTAATTACTTTGTCTCACCAACGGTCTCATATGAGTCTTTCTCGTATACACACACAAAATTCGCATTCGTTTGCCAATATAGCTACATTTTTATTTTCAAAATACCTCTCGATCGTGACTATTAGTTGACTAATTCAACACACAATAAGCGTTAAATTACATACGCAGGAAGAATAATTGTGAAAACCATGCTGTTGTCATACTTCTTCCATCCCAGTTTGAGATTTTATTATGAAAACAAAACCAAAAAAAATAGATATTAAAATATATAAATAAAATTTACAAAAATTAATATTTAAAAAACATACAACACGATAAATCTATCAAGAACTTACACGCAAACATTGTTCTAATTTAGATAAATTAATGAAAATTTTCAATCGACGATAACGGTGTAGTACAGAAAAGTCAAAAGTGCGTGTAAGTTTAAATTGGAACATAGGGGATAACCCAGTGTATGTAGAGGAGGCACATAAGAACAAGTTGAAGCTCAATTTTAGATTGCAGCTGAGATAAACATGATTTTAATAAGGTTTAGAAGTATATGTTTTTTGTCACCTTAAGACTCATCTAACTGAGTTTTTTTTAGCTGGGCTCAGTTCATGATCACATAATATGATCAACTAGGTTGTACATTAATGCACAAATGAGGAATGCATATTCCGGGAAGGAAAGAAAGAAAAGGAAGTGAAGCAAATCCAAAAAGCTCAATAATTGAAGGAGTGAAGGTGATATATGTGTGGAGAGGTTTGAGTTGCATGACCGAGGATAATTACGAATTTTAAGAATATAGCAGCAGCACATGGTCAATATGTAATTCTCCGCCGGGATTTTTAGTTGGCGGATTCATGCCTACCACCACCTATGCAAATACTTCATCCGTCCCAGCAGAATTGACATATGTTTATTTTTTCAAGTCAAAGTTGCCAAAACTTTAACCATAAATATAAATAAATGTACATATAATAAATATATCATGTGATATATTGTTGAATTCATCTTAATATATTATTTTCTAAATATCAACTTTTTACACGGAATTGATATATGTAGTTAGAGTTATTGATGGTCAAACATGAGCATTGAAAACCGTGTGTACAGTAAACTTGTCAAATCTGCTGGGACCGAGGGAGTATGCCTCATGCTATTACACACTTTTGCTTAAAATATATTTCTATTAAATTATCGTACTTTATTTGAGGTTACCTCTTGTGAGATAGTCTAAACTTTAAACTTACACGTACTTGTAGATGAGTAGATTTTAAACTCACTTATTTCCGATAATGTTCGAACCTACAAACACTGCACCATAATGGTTTCATGGTACTTCCACTACTAATTGAATGTGATGAGAGTAGAATAAGAGATCAAGAAAAAGGGGACCACTAATTGATTGATTTAGCAGCAATGATCGGAAGGAAGGGCCCATGCCAGTGGATTATGTATTTACCGGAGTTACCCAAACTCTCACTGCCCCTCCTCCTGCTCTTCTTGCCTGCCCCTCATTTCTCGAGATCCCCACTCTGCCCTCCTGTCACTGAAAGCTTCTTCTCCAACATTTGTCTCATTTGTCTTCTATCACGTTCTTCGTCCGTCCCAAATTAAATTGCATACAACTTCAACGATAAATTGCAGAAGAAAATGTTCAACCTATCTGATGCTTTTCTAGAGTTGGTTGATAAATTTTAGTGTGTAATTTCAACCTAGTATGTTAATTTAAAATGAAGCTTGAGTTCAACGTTGTGTTTGGTGAAATTGTGTTCGTATTTTTTGAAAGATTACACACAGTCAACCAAATTACATATAAACATCCTAGTCTAAGATCTATCTAGGAGACACCACCATTGAATCTATTGAACCTCGGTATAGTATGAAACTCCACCCATTTGAATAACTGACCTTTAGAGAACACTCAAACACTGCACCAACAATGAACCACCGTCACCGGATCCAGAACACCACAATCTCACCTCCATCGATCACCTGCAGGTTGGGAAACTACAACAATAGTAGCAAAGCGGTAGTAGCAACGATGACTGTAGCGGCGGTAGAATGGTATTCAATTTTCAGCAATAGAAGCAACAATGACGGCACTAGAACGATATTCAACTTTAGTAAAAGCACCATTCATCATGAATACGACCAAAGTAATAATGTCATTACTTTTCATTTTTTGCCAAGATTCTTTCAATTTCATCCACTCATTCTACTTTTTTACTTTATGCATTCGGTTTTATAGTCACTTGCTTCACATAAATCCAAGTACCTACACCTATGGGCCACTATTAGTGAAACAGAGAGAGTAACATGTACATTCGAAAAAGAAATGAGGATAAGTGGAAGAATGGATTGGATTGGATTGGATGATGAAGGAAGTGTGGGATTCATTAGAAAACACGGAAAGTTGAGAAGATGGTGAAGCTGATAGTGATGAGTGGTCCTTACTGGTATTGTTGTTGGTGTTATCGTCCTTCGTTTTGGTGCAGGCGGTTGATTTAAAGACGTGCTGCAATATTGGTCCAGCCCTATTCACACTCTCTCATACCATGTTGTACCTTCATACAACCGGCCCCCATAATAAAACAACAAGCCCCCTCTTTCCTAATTACTCGCCCGCTCCTTTAATATTGACACACTTATTATATATGAATAGTTTTTTTAATTGACATTTTTTCTTTATGGTAAATAATAAAATATTTTCATTTACTTAATTTGTTTTTTATCATCCAATACAACTTTCACCATTAATTTTACTTTTAAAAAAAACTTATGTCATCTTCTTTGGTGTCAATTAATGAAGACCAGAGGGAGTACTTTATTATAAATCAACATGACGCTGCTTCCTTCCACTAAACAGCTCCCCTTAATAAGGATTATTTTTCTTTAGTTAAGGTTATAAATCACTTCGCTTATAGACTATGGAAGTTTAGTAGTGTTTGGTACAATATAAAATGTAGCTTTTAAACTAGTCGGAAGGAAAAATGAGGGTAGCTGAGAATATGGTTATCAACATACTTCCACAATAGGTCAAACAATTTATGTTCCCATCAAATTCTATTGATCGTTTCACTTTTGTTACTGAATATTTTCGACCACTTTTGGTCACTCAACTTTCAAAATAGAAAAGTCTAGGTCATTCCGTAAAAACTCGACTACATCTCGTCACGTATCATCTATGTGACAAAGTCAGTGAAAATTTATCCTTTCATATTTTTACCTTCATGCACTGTTGTCACTGGACAACTTCGATCGCTTTAGTTTGACCACTCATAGGAGGGGTCGACGTGGCTCATTAACTAATTGATGGTCAAAAGTGATTGAAAAAATTAGTGGTCAAAGTGAAACCATCAAAATAGTTCAATGGCTACAATTTTTTGAAAATAATCATTCATGTGTACTGGGAAATGCGCTCAACAGCGATTACAATAAGTGCAGTTGACTTTCAACTCAACAAGCATATAGCAATAGCTAATCTATTGCAATAATATCTTAATTACATGTCAACTAGATTGATCGTTCATAGTATACATAATAAAGATCTAATATAAATTGCAATATCGTCAACAAGATATTAACTCGCATCCCGTGAAAATCATAACCACTTGGAAGAGAGGAGCGTATCTCGAATCAATCACCTAAACAAACATGAATTTTCAAGAACCGCACCACTATTTGATCCAAACACCATCTATATTGTCAAAGATGTAAACACTTTTAAAAATACAGATATAACACATCCAAATTAATGAAAACCTTCGAAATGCAAATAAAATTGTGAAAACACGATAAACTACAAAACACATTACATACCGAAACTTACACATAAACACATTACATACCGAAACTTACACATAGTCACTTCAATGAATTCACAATGGCACACCAACATTTCACGAAAGTTTCTTTAAATTATAATTTTAATTGAAAGAAATAAGTGTCAATTTAATTGGAGAGACTCTAACCATGGAAGATAGTAGAAGAGGCGTGACACCCGCGGGTGTACCCAGTTGGTTGGGAGTGTGGTACATCAGGGGCAATCCCGAATTCGAACCTCGGCTGCAGTCGTGAGGGGAATTTCTGAGCCATTTTGGAATTATACCCCAAGGGGTGCTCAAGGTCCCTGATGTGCACTGAGCGGTCTCGCCACATAGTCCTTGTGATCGGTTACCGTGACTTACCTCACATACGATAGTTGTAGTGTCTACTGGTATGGACGCCCAAGGCTGGCGCACAGCCTTTTAGTAAAAGAGGCGTGATGAGAAATTTGATAAGATACTGACCTGCACTATTTATCTTCAGCGGGTGAGATGCCAAATGCACACGTGGCATCATCTATGCCATACCTTTGTTTCTTGTTTTTTTTCCATCGTCGGTTGAATTGCATCTTCCTTCTATCTCCTAACTCCACCTTCTTCATTAACTATATTCTCCCTGCAAAACCCAACTCTCATATAATCTCCTTCCTTAACACACACATATATGTACACATTCCCCCCTCTCTGCAAACTACCTCAATCCATCGTCACATATTCTTACAGCTTCATAAGTACTGTTTCATCTTCAACCTCCCCAAACAACAACAAAACCCCGATTCTATGCTACTCAGGTTAGTTGTATTGATTGCTTTCATTCTCTCTGTAATTTTCTTCTCAGCTCATTTTTAACCCATCTTGTTTTTTATGTTTCTGTAACATGACATGAACTCCATTTCATGTTTACAGTATCTGGGTTCATAAGGTGTCACTTTCACCCCAACAGTTATGAGAAACAACATAAGATGACTACAAGAGAAGCAGATGAAGATCGCGTCCAAGCAAAACAAGAAGAAAATCATGAGACCAGGTCAACAGCCAAGCCCGCCATCGCCTCGGGGTCGTCGTGGTCGCGGCTGAAAGATCCGAGAATCGTGAGGGTTTCGCGGGCGTCCGGCGGCAAAGACCGGCACAGCAAAGTTTGCACAGTGAGAGGGCTGAGAGACAGACGAGTTAGGCTTTCTGTGCCCACCGCCATACAGCTCTATGATCTACAAGACAGGTTAGGGCTTAATCAGCCGAGTAAAGTTGTTGATTGGCTGCTAAACGTAGCAAAGAATGAAATAGATGAGCTTCCGCCATTGCCAAACATCCCTCCTCCAGGCAGCTTTGGTCATAACCTCGGACAGCCAATCGTGGCTCCTCATCATCATCAATCGAACAGCGAATTGGCTAGCCTTCTGGATCAAACGGAGCCTTCAGGATCGAATAACGCGTGGCATTCGGACGCGCTTTTCCGGCCTAAACCATCCAAGGAAGCGGTGGGTTCATCGGAGGAGAAAGAAAGTTGGACTATAAATGAAAATAGTTATTTTTCCTCCAACAATTTCTTCTCTAGGCTTGATCATCATTCTTCTTCCTCTTCGAGCCTAGGGCTGATGAACAGTTCCACAATGCCGTACAACTCTTTGATCAGGTGGGATCCTTCCAATCTCTCTTTATCTCAGTCAGGAAGCCCTGGAATGGCGGCGGACGATTTCCACAACTTCGGCCTTGTGCCGTTGCCATCATCTGTGCCCGCGCTTCCGACAGGATCTCAGCAGGTTCTTCATGTGTATCATCAACCTGGAGGGGATCATGTAACGCAGCCTTACTTTCCTTCGCATATCGCGGCTGCATCGGACTACAGCTCCGGTGGTGGAAGGCAGTTTCACTTGCTCAGTACCGCGACGAAGCTCCACCCTTCTCAGAATGATCACCAAGAAAAGCAAGATGGAGAGAATGGGTTTCATTCAAGGTAATTTTTGTGACACATCTTGTGGTTATGATTATGAATCATGATTTAATGACAATGTAGTGCATTTTGGAGGGAGAATTAATTAATTAATCAAGGTCACCTGATCTTAACATATATATAGTATTGTTTGTGTTGTGAATTGTGATCAATTCCAAGTTCTCATATATATGGACTGCAACGACCAGCTTTTCTCAGTGAAGATTGAGCTGCCATTTAAGGATTGATCAGGACGAATATTTGTTAAAGAGTACTCATAGAGATATTGTAGTTGATTAATTAGTGTAACATGGCAGCTGTTTTGTCATATATGTTGGTATTTTGATTTTTGATCCTTTGGTGGATATCATATATAGATCGATGCAACCTTTTTTTCAAAGATTTGTTATTTATAGTTAGGTTATCGTGTTTCCTCACAGAAATGTTGTCCAGTAAAGTTTTGTGAAGAATGAGTATTAGTGGAGAAATCGATGTCTTACGTTGTTGTATTATGGTTTGGTTACGAGGTCGAATCAGATGAGTGTTTGGCGAATGTGTGCTTATAAGCAGCTTATTTTAAAAGATCCGTTTTTGTTTTTCTCCAAAATAGCTTCTGTTTTTAAAATAATTTACTTTTAAAGAGTTTACCAAACACAAAAAATGACTTGGTTTATAATCAAAACAACTTATAAGTCTGGCCAAATACATCTATAAACTTCAGCTTTTATAATTGACGAATTACTCCACTTATCACTAATGGGAAGTCGATCTACAGTGTAACACACACAAAAGTCTCATCCTCAATCATCCACCACGACTTGATTAATGATTATAAGATACTTAAGTAGTTAAGTGACTATGTAAAATATGTTACTCCCCCTTTCACTAAAAGGATTTCACTAGGTACATGCATGCATCGATCAATGGGTGTTGCATGTCATGCATGCCGGCGAGATTGTGTCTGTGTGTGACAATGGGACCGGGTCGGGTCGGGTTGGAAGTTAGAACAGCCCTAGTAAGAGGGATAGTAGCTACCTTTGCACGAGATCCAACATGGGGTGGGGTGCCCTTAAAAAAGCAAGGCATATCAAAAGAAAAGATGAAGGAGGTGGTCCTTGGAAGCAAGGAAAGAAACAAGAATAGCAGCAGCATGTACTGCCAGAGGAACAAGACGGAAAGAAAGATGGTGATGCTCCAGTTGTGGGTACACTTTAACAAGCCCTCACATGCAGTAATATTATTCATCTCGTTACATGCAATGATATTATTCACCGTGCACCATATTAGAGTCACAGACTTTTACTATGAAATGAATCTAACAAAGATATAATTTCATCATCATCATCAATGTGAAGTTCTAACACAAGGGGTCGCGGACGAACAATGAGAATAAGTATGGATAAAATGGAATCACGGATCATACGGTAGGAATATAAGTCAGCTGGATTAACCTTCGGTTATCACGTGCCAAACTGTAGGAATATGCATCTAATGGGCTAACCTCCGCCTATCACGAGCCAAACAATAGGAATAAGTGTCCACTATGTTAACGTTCGACTCTCATACCATATTAGAGTTATATGAATTTCTATTATAAAATTAACTGGTACCACATAGAAGTGATTCATCTTATCTATTGAGTTATAATCTCATAAACAACGGATGGGAACTGTCATTATGATTGTCTAATAACGACACACTTACTTTATGGATGAATTTAGCTACAATCATTTTACTTTTTTCTTCTTTTTTCAACTCAACTTTCTATACTCATTTCATTAACGATAAATTCAAGTACTCCCTGTAGCTCATAATAAGATTTCTATCCCATTTTTGTAAAACATTTACGTACACCGATGTAGCAGGAGAAATGGAGTTTGGAATGAGTTGACCAAATTTTAGTTCATTTAAAGATAAGTCAAACTAAAAATCTTATTTTGAAATAGATGAAAATGAAATGTAGAAATCCGCATGAGGGGGTCATTATCAGAAAAGAAATATTACTCTGTCCCATCTAAAAGTTCCTATCATCTTTCTTTACAAGCATTTATGTTGCTGATGTGACAGAACAAGTGGGAGAATAAAATGAACTGGCTAAATTTCAGTCACAAATTCCCGTCCATAGTAAAAATAAGAAATTTTAATTGGGATAGACAAATATAGAAATTAGGAACATTTGTTTGGCTTGGACAAAATAAGTATTGTACCATAATTATTGGTCTATTTGCCTTTTCAAATTCAAACTTTGTAAACTTTGACCCTAAATATCAATTTATAATATATAAATATCATGTGAGATATTGTTATATTAATCTTAACATCTATTTTCTAAAGATCAAACATAATCATTGAAAACTGAGAAAAAGTAAATAAATCAGTAATATGAGGGAGTATAAGTTAGGGTTTGGAACACACTCTCTTCTCTTCTTCACTGCTGATAGAGCAGCACTTAGTAGTGTAGTGCCGCATTAGGATAAAGCGACCACCACATTGCACTACACCGCCTAATCTGTCTTATATGTTTGACCTATGACTAAGAAATAACTCACATCACAGCCCAACATTGAGAGCCTGTAAGCAGTACCGGTCCTAAAACTTGAGGTCCCGAGTAAAATGATAAATGAAGGGCTCTTATAAAAGTAAAAATAAATAAATAAGAAAAATGCATTCATATCTCAGTTTCTTATTTAGTGCACATATATCTCAATTTTTAAAAAGTACATATATACCCCTGAATTAGTTGTGACATAAAAACTCATACCACTCATGGTTGAGTCCGACGTTGACCTATTATTTTTCGGTGTTGGCCAATATTAAAATTACTAAAATAACCTCCACTTCATTTTTTAAAAGCTAATGACCATTTTATCCTCCACTGAAGTGGGACATAAAAATGCCTTGTCAAAATTTTGAATTAAAAAACAGTGTGATCTGGACTTGGATTCGAAGCTCTTCATCCGTGACTTGCCCGAGTAAGATTTGGTTCCTGTTTCCAACCCTAATTCCAACGGATTTCCCTCGTCTAAGTTGGATTACTCGAACGGGTTCAAGATATGGGGCAAAAATCTGAAATTGATTTCTAATTTTTGATTTTTTAGGGCCTAAAATAATCATTTTCTTTGAGTCCGATGATGACCAAAGTTGACCAATTTTTTCAAATGTCACCAGGGGTAAAAATGCACTTTCAAAATGTAACCAGGGGTAAAAATACACTTTCAAAAAGCTGGAGGCTACATATGCACAAAACAAGGAACTGAGGGGCATAAATGCACATTTCTCAAAATACAACGTGTGATACAAATTAAATTAAAAGTAAAAAAAAATAGAATGAATAATTGAGGAAACCTTAAATTATAACATACTACCTATGTTTAGTTAGATGTGTCACCATAGGTTTATGTGCTTGGATTTGGGTGAATGAAATGAATGGGTGAAATTGAATATAGAAATGAAAAGGTAGAGTGAGTGAATGAAATTAGAAAAAGTGAAGGAATTGAAGGAATCTTGCCATAAAAATAAAGTGGGTCAAATTCACACAAAAAAAGTGGGTCAAATTCACAAAAATAACAAAAAAAAAGTGTGTCACATGACCCACATCCAATGAAACAGAGGGAGTATATGGAAAATACCAAGATAAAATAAACATCTCTAAAAAAAATGTGTTACAATTTATTGACGGAGGGAGTAATTGAGATTACATTTAAAATTTGACATCAGCCCAAATGATGATATTGTTATATGTCTTCTTTATTATATATTAATAAATAAGGAAAGAATCTATTAACACCCTTATTTGTACACTTATTTTAACTCCAACTCTCAATCATCCATCTAATATAATCTCACCCATTCATTAAATCTATTTTTAGTAAATTAATCTCAACCATAAGATTATATTAGATTGATGTTTGAGATTTGGTGTTAAAGTAAGTGTACAAATAAGAGTGTTAATAAAACTCTTCCCATATGTATCTATTTAAATTAGTTATGGAGTAACTTTTTTTAACAAAAGTTATATGGTACCGTTCACAAAGGAACATAGTAAGAATTAGGAAGATAAAATTATTTATTTTAGTTTTTATCAAATAGAAGAAGAGAACATCTCATGTTAGATCGACTAGTAGTTATTATACTAATCATGAAAAAAACTTTTTAATAACTTTTAGGATCAAATTAGAATTATTTATATATCGCGATACATTTTAAGAGTTTTTTCAAAGTTATAGGAATATCGAATAAAAACAAACATCAAATTATTCTATTAATTATATCAATTATAATAATAGTTAGGGGTGGATTCGGTATGGTTACCATCACTTTTTACTAATACCAAGTACCATACCAACAATGTCGGTATACTATTTTTAAAAATCAATACCGTACCAAATCCTTGGCATACCAACACATCGGTATACACAAAAGTTGGT
>JAULKK010000521.1:0-10615 GCA_032355705.1 Rubia peregrina
AACTTTTGATGATGATGTGTAGATTTTTAACCTCAAGTCCATTTTCTAAATATGGAAAAGATAGTTTTGGCCAACTTTTCCATATCTTCTTCTGACCAATGTCTGAAGTACCCCAAAAAAAACCTTGCAAATAGTGTATGTAATTTGTCTATGATACCATTTGTAGGTTTTGAGACTGTGAGGATATGAATTGGGATTGCTGTAAGGACATGCTTTAGCAAAATCAATCTCCCAGCCTTGTTTAACCATTTGTTTTGCTACAATAATATTCTACCTGATATTTTCTCATAAATGGATTGGAAGTAGTTGTGCTTAGTTCTACCACAGTAAATCGGACACCCTAAATATGTAAAAGGGAAGGTACTAGAGGTCACTTGAGTTGTATGATGAATTAGGCTTATGTAGGGCGGAGGAGCATGTTTTGTAAGATAGTAAGCTGATTTTTGGAAGTTGATTTTCTGCCCCGTTGCCCTTTCATACACCAATAAAAGGTTCTTTAGGTTATTTGAACCCCTCTTGTTTGCTTTTAAAAAAACTACAGTATCATCTGCAAAATTCAGATGTGTTACTGTAGTAGCTGAAGTTGATGTCTTGAAAAAAAATCTATTATGTCCTGTTGGTAAAGATCCTTTAAGTTTCTTGAGAAAACTCCAGTTAGGAGTATAAAAATATAAGGGGATAATGGATCTCCTTGTTTAATTCATCTTGAGGTTTTAAAGAAACCGAAAGGTTTGCCATTTACCAAAACTGAAAAAACATGTTGCTGCTATATTTCCCAAAATGTTTTAAACTATAAGGCCAGGGAAACCAATTTTTAAAATCAAGGAGTTTAAAAAAGACCAAGACACTCTATCAAAAGCTTTCATCATGTCTAGCTTGAAGCATAAATTATATCCCCCCCTTTTTGTTATGTAAAAATTTATCATTTCTTGCATGAGTAGAACATTGTCAGCTAATTCTCTTCCTTGAACAAAGGTAGATAATTCAGGTGAGATTATTTGTGGCAGTAAGGGTTTAATTCTCTCAGTATAGACCTTAGAAAATATTTTGTTTAGGAAGTTAGCGAGGCTTATTGATCTATAATCCGAAAAAGATGAGTTAACCTTTTTTTGGAATCAAGACAATAAAGGTTGCTGCTATAGCCCTTGGAATTGGAACACCAGCTAAAAATTCATTCACAACAGACAGTAAATCATCACCTATGATATCCCAGAATGCAGTATAAAACTTACCTTGAAAGCCATCCGGGCCTGGAGCCGATTCTCCATCCATTTTGAAAACCAGTTCCTTCAATTCGTCAACTGTAATAGGCCTAATAATATCTGTATTCATTTGATTAGTGACTAAAATGGGAATATTTTTAAGCATTGATTCAGAACCCCTGCCATCTATATCAGTGTTTTCATTAGTTAGAAGATCACTCTAAAATCTAACAGCTTCAGCTCTTATTTCCTCTGGGTTTTGAATCCACTGATCCTGAGAGTTTTTTATCGCATAAATTGTTTGCCTGACATGTTTAGATCTGACAGAGGCATGTAATTTTTTTGTATTTGAATCACCATGTGTTAGCCATTTTATTCTACTTTTTTGTTTCCGGAAAGTTTCCTCCCTTTTTAAAGCCAAAGTTAGTTCAGCCTGTGCCCTATGAAGTTCAGATTTAGACTCACTATCTCCATCTTGTGGTGCCTTAGCTCCATTTCCAGAACTTTTTCCTCTGCTTGCTTGACTCTATCCACTACATTCCCAAAGATATTTTTGTTCCACTCCTTTAGAAAAGTTTTCAATCTTCTTAGTTTAAGTGAGAAGTTCATCATTCCAAAGCCAGTAGATGATGTATTCCAATTATTTTTCACTATGTCTTAAGAAGTTTTCATGTAGCAGCCAGCAAAATTGGAATTTGAAAGCTTTGGGGCTTGAGGATAGGGAGTAATTAGCCACAGATACCAATAAAAGAGAGTGATCTGAGGGGTGTCTTGCCATAACTCTAATACTTGGGTTTGGAAAAAGGTCTGAGAAAGCCAGGTTGACTAATGCTCTATCTAACCTTTCCCAAACGTTCCCTAACTCCCTTACCCCAGCCTAAGTGAACTGGTTACCTAAAGTTGGAGCTTCAATTAGTTGGTTCTCTTCTATTAAAACATTGAAATCAATCATGTTATTTAAATTAGGTGATGACTGCCCAAGGTACTCACTAGGTTCTCTAACCACATTAAAATCTCCAATCATCAATATAGGCCTATTACAATGTTGAGATAAGGTAGACCATAAAGGGTATCTTGCAGTCCTATTGTGTCTAGCATAAATGAAAACAGCATCCATGAGAGGGAGAAGTATGAATTTTTTTATTTCAGCCAGAATGTATTGATCATGGATATATAATATATTTATGTGTAAGTCATCAGTCCACAATATCCAAATTTTGTATGCTTTATTTAATCATTTGTTTTTATACATTATCATTAACTAATATATTTTTATGCATTTAAAATATATTTAATATTTATATTATATTAGTAAATACAAAATAATTTGAAAATATTTAAAAGAAATCAACAATCTAAATATTTATGTGAAACAACATAGCACCTATTCAGTTTTTGTTCTAGATCTGCCACTATACGTATTTGTGCCCTTATGATCCTCATAAGTTGGAGGCTCAAAGTTTTCCATGTGTTTTCTTGGGATATGGCTCTCAATACAAGGTTTATCGTTTCCTTGATCCCACTATAAAGAATTATATTACTCGACATGCTCATTTGGATAAGGTTTTCTTCCAGGTTTCTCGCTTTGGACCAGTAGTTGCCCAATGTGGTTTGGACTCTTGGAACAACAATGACCTTGGGCTGCAAAAGGATCTCCTGGAAGTATCTCCCAAATTATATCTGGGGTAAAGTCTCTGATGGAAAAGTAAATATCTGCTATTTAATACCAAAATTCTATTGTTGTTACTTACCTTGGTTCTTTAATTTGGCTTCTATTTATAGGGCTAGTTCCCCTATGTTTCCATTTTTTGTGCCCACGTTGGACATGGAAACTTACCCGCTATCATGGGCCATGATTCCTAACTCGTGGCTAATGCGTTGCATTACACGAGGTAACCTCTTACGAGTTTATGATCATCGTGTGTGTTACACGAAGTTATCACTTCATATTCTTTGAACGAGGTGGTCTCCTTCATACTTTGTGTGGTACCTCGCTTTCTTGTGAGTACCAGGAAGATGTGGGCATTAAATCTATCTTTCAAGTGCTAAGGCAATTGGTTACACTTTAATCTAATTGGCTAGTCATGTAAGGAATAGCATGTTAGGAGAAGTGGACCAGGGTTGCTGTGCAGAAATTCCTAACGGGGGAAACCCTGATAATTGAGCATCATAGTTTGTAGTGACTAGGGTCGTGTTGACCATAGAGCCATCACAAGGCACTGATTCATTTTTCTCTCTAGGCCTAGGATCAGTGTCCATAGGGGAAATCCCAGTGATGTAGTGGACTTGCTCCCGCATCTAGCAATTGAGACCTAGTCAGGGCTTAAGTACATAAGCTGAGGCTCATTAGAACTGAGAGTGAGATTATGGGGGGTGAATGAGGAATTAGAGGATCAAAGTGCATCCCTAGTTACAGAGGAGGTGAGATGATTTAAAGGGAGATGGGAATTCTCGATCATCTATACATTAAGTAACATAACATAAAGGTAGGTTTATAAGTTCTTTTGTGAATAGAATCTAGGATTAAATAAATATGCCAGTCATGTTACGCAAATACCCCCAAGAATAGTTAATCATTAGTTTACTTCGCTTTACTCATATACTCATAGTTGTTAGTTAAAAAACCCTCTCCCCCTTGTTTTTTTAGTATTAGTTATTCCTGACACATGATTAGGGTGATGCCTAATTTTGGGTTGTGTTTGGCTAACTCTTAGATATTTGTATCTCTATGGAAGACACCTGGACTTACCACTAGTTACGTCATTGTAGTTAGGAGTAAGTGCAGAGCAAACTTATAAATATCATCTTTGACCTCCCTCCACCCAGTGCCCACGGGTTATATCCTTTAATTAGAACATTACCACAGGTGCGTGTCAAATTTTGGCGCCACTGCCGGGGATACTATATTTATCTTTTTGTTAGCTAGCATAACTAGTTGGTAGAGTACCTTGTGTTTTAAATTGTTATTTTAGTTGTAGTTTGTTTTATTGTAGAGCTTATTTTGTTATCTTTTATTTGATTATCCTAATCATGTTTTCTAGTGTTGTTTCAGGATGAGTATCGTATAGTTTCTTGTTTATGGTACAAACCCATACCACAAACATAGGAACTTTATACCGCTTACAGAATAACGCAGGTAGACGGAGAAGGAGAAGGGTGAACAAAGTGGTTCCACAGGAGCCAATTATGGAAGAGGTTAAGACTGTGAATCAGATGGTGGAAGAAAACATGATGCTTAGGGAGTTGATGCCTCCTAATTTGGAGAATCAACCCTATGTATCATCTTCCCGCAACTCCCACCAAACATTACTAATGAGCTTCAGAGTGGCATGACCAATACCTAACAACGTTCCACGGTATGTCTGGCGAGGATCCAAATCAGTACTTGTCAGAATTCTACCTTGTACGCACCCACATGAAGCCGTCGAGCATCTCTGAAAAGAGCTACAACTTGAGATTCTTCCCGTTCTCACTCTGAGATGCGGCAAATGATTGGTTGTACTACTTTCCACTAGGGTGAATCACATCATGGATGGATATGAAGAGGAGATTCCTCGAGATGTTCTTTCCTGCCTCCAAATTTTCTGACCTTAAGAAGCAGTTGTCCAACATCTCCCAGTTTTCCAATGACACTCTCTACTAGTATTGGAAACGGTTCAAGAGGTTTCTTGTAAGTTTTTCATTCCATCATTTCAAGGAAGGGGGACTTGGTCAATTACTTATTTGAAAGACTTTGTGACAACTACATGAGAATGGTCAATGTTGTATACAAAGGGTCAATCGCCAACAAGAGTCCAAAGGATGCGTGGTGAATGATCCAACTCAATCCCCAAAATTGGAGGTGCAAGTCCAAGATCTTGCTTCCCTGATAAAGAAATTCATGAAAGGAAGAGTTCATAAAGCTAGGGCGTGTGTTGTATGTAGCATAGACCACCCAAAAGACAAGGTTTCCTCAAGTGATTGATGAGTTTGAAGAAGTTAAGGCATTGGAGTACCAAAGAGGTAGTCGGGAATTCAAAAGAGAGCAACAATAAGGGCTTTAAGAAAGCCAAGGAGGAGACAACCGGAATTAAGACCCCTACGCCAACACCTTCGACCCCCCTACTGTGACCACCTAATTTCTGTTAACATGAGGACCAACAAGAGAGAGATAATGTCTAGAGGTGAACAAAGTCATGAGGGCTTTTTACACACCTCAACTAGCAAGAAAATGCCTAAACTCACCTCTATTATATTTAGACAATACCACGAGGGATTTTTCAAGCATAAAGAACCTAGAGGTTCAAGTGGGTCAGTTAGCCACCTTGATTAGCTGGCTAGAAGCAAGAGACTTTGGTAAGTTACCTTCTTAACCCAAGATAAATCCGAGAAATGTGAGAGCAAAATAGTTGCAAGATGGGAAGGAAGCAAGGGAAGACGAGAAGGAGAAAGTGCAAGAGAATGATATATTTGTGGAGAAAACCTAAGAAAACCTTGAAGAGAATGAGATAGTCATTGAGGTGAATAAAGTCACCTCTCCACCTTTATTTTCGAGGCTTTAAGGAGCAAAGCAAAGGTGCCATCCAGCGACGACCAAGTTTGTGCAGTCTTCAAGATGTGCGAGGTAAATATCCCAATTTTAGATGTGATTGATCAAATTCCTCTCTATGATAAGTTTCTTAAAATTCATATACAAAGAAGAGTCCTAAAAAAAATTTAAAAAAATTATAGAAGTTGAAAATAGAGGGATTAGCCACTCTAGCTCACAAAAGTTTACCCAAAACTATGGCGATCCGGACATGTTTTCAAATCCCATACATTTAGGTGGTAAAGAAGTAAGTGATGCCATGATAGGGCCTTGGAGCCTCAATTAATTTCATTCCTTATAGCCTTTACAAATATCTTGATCTAGGGGAACTTAGGAGCAATAGGGTGATAGTCCAATTGGCCGATCATTGGCAATATAGTCCTAGGGGGTTTAGTTAAGGATATTATGGTTAGAATTGGAAAGTTATTTTTTTGGCAGACTTCTATGTCCTCGACATGTCGCATGATGGAGGTGCACCCCAAATCTTATTGGGGAGACCATTTCTCAAAATATTGAGGACCAAGATAGATGTCCACCTAGACACATTGACCATGGAGTATAACATAGATAAGGTCAGGTTTGAAATTTATAAATATATTCCTGCATTACCTAATTCCTCTCTTGCATGCAATGGACTTAGTGTTTATGAGGAAATTGGTAATGTTGATATATCTTGATTGAGTGAAGAGATTGTGAACTCTTGTATGATTGATGAGAGGTTTCATGTTGAGAGACAAATGGAAGACGAATTTTTTTAGAACTTTAACAACTTTCATGATTTTAGTGTTTCCATACATATGATGAACTGTTCTTCAATGTTTTCGAACACCAACATGCAGAAGTTTATGGAGCATGGAAAGAAGTTGAAACCTCTTAGACCACCCATAAGCCTGAGTAGAATGCTAAGGTCCTAGCCTTAACTAGAATTTTACATGAACCCTCAATGATGAATGTGCTTAAAGGTAATGATGACTCTTTGTGGAGACCTCTCTACAAAGATGTCATTGAGGTGGAGTAATGGATGGTGAATCCGAAGACCAGCCAATAGGTTTATTTTAGATCTTGAAATGCATGAAAAATAAGCCGGGAGGATGACAATGAAGAAACAGTGCCTTTTTAATTTTAGGTAGATTTTGTTTTATTGTGATGTTGGAATCGTTTCACTAGTGTAAGGGTGGGCGATTAAAGGAGGTTATATTGGATGATAGAAGGCACTTTCAATGTGCCTTATCTGGCCCTTCCTTCTATTGTCTATAAAAAAAGAAGGTGGTTATGAAAATTGCCTTTAAACTCACTAACGAAGGCGACTAAAACCACCTTTAAAAAGATACTAAAACTTCCTTTAATTATTTCCAATTTCGGGAAGTTCCAGCATCCATCGTACTTTGAGTGCTATTTCCGGACTCGGAAATTGTAGGTTTTTGAACTCGGAAATGGCATATCTGCTATTTATTTTTTAGCCTTCTTTGTTTCTGAGCTCTTGTCTAATTTCCATTCCCAATCTGTCGAATGATTTCTACAATTCAGCATAAATGAGAATTAATTTTGAGTTTGGAATTAATTCCTATCTTATGTTTATGAGCTCGAAAATTGTGATCGACACTATATGCAATTATTGAAAAGTTTCCAAATTCGGAAACATGTTCTGTTCTTTTGGTCAACACATATTTCTATTTTATTTCTCCGGTGAAAAGAAAGGCCTCAAACCACAACAACCAATACAGAAAAATACATGATAGTGTCTTGCATGTTCACAAAAATCTATAGACAACATCAACCTTGGAATAATCTTTAGATAGGAATAGGAAACACTAGGAATCTATTCCAATAGTCCTAAGCTACATTATTTTACCAAATTTGTTGCTTTACCAATATCCGTATTTCCTAGAGATGTTGACCGATTTAGCATGAGATGCTGAGCCAAATTATTCTGAACACCATTGATATCATCTTGGGAGTACGGCTTCAATTCCTTCAAGAAAAATTGTCAATAACTTCTTATTAGAAAATACAAGAAAGCTTAGTTACATTGCTTGATAGAAAAAATTGTACATATACTTTGTCAATTACATTTCAATCACCTCTAAATTACATTTAATCTGGTTGCTATTGTTCTTCATTGGCAATTCCAAAATCTCAACAAATGCGTCTGATGGTTGGAAGTGCAGGGGATTCATCCAATACACGCGGTTATTGGTAGGGACAATAATAATCAGTCTCCAATGGTCCCTGTATAAGAAAATTTAAATTATCAATGAAATTAGTGTTTTGTTTCCGGTAATGTAATTGAACAAACTTAGTATAAGCTTTTAATGAATGGAACAATGAAAACCTTCTTATCCTTTCGCCCTAGACTTTTACTAATGTCATCGATCCTCTCATTTTTACTACAACCAATTTCTTGAATTGACACGGGGCATATGTACCCAATACATCCTTTATTTTGATTATGGGTGAAATAACAGTCTTCTCCGGATGTGACTAGACTCGGATTCTTCAGAATTCCCATCACAACCAAATTAAGCCTTCCTTTCAACTCAGCCTTTGTTTTCCCAGGGGTCTTTAACAACGCCCCATAAAGAAAGCACATACATTCTTCTCAATGTGCATGACATCCAAACAATGTCCAATATCTAAATCCTTCCAATAAGGTAGATTAGGGGGGGAGAGCTTTTCTTTCAACTTCTATCAACAGCTGCTTTTCTTTTCTTCTTCTCGATGTCATTGGGTAAGTTCTTTACATTATCAAAAACTTTTGTACAAATCAGTGGCACAGTTTTCCCTCTGGCCTCTACTTTCCTAATAAACCATTTCTTCGACGACCGCCATGGGTGTCCTTCTGGAAGAAACCTCTCGTGTCCCTGATAACTCTTTTAGAACCATGTTCTAAATGACAGAAATCAGTATCCTTGTCAGATATGGGACAAGCTACGTGGTCTTTCATAGAATGCCCAAAAAAATTCCATAAGGGGGGAACTTATTGAAGGTGCAAAATAACATCGCTTTCAAAGTGAAGAAATCTTCATCCAAGCCATCATACTTTCGAACACCTTCATTGAACAATGTCAAAAAATCCTTGACTAAAGAAGCAAAATACACATCAATATTATTACCCGGCTGTTTCGGGCCTGATATTATAAGAGAGAACCAAAAATACTTTTGCTTCATGGTCAACTAAGATCGAAGGTTGTAAATCACCAGTATCACAGGCTAACTACTATAATTGCTACTCATATTACCAAATGGATTCATTTCGTCCGTACACAATCCTAACTTCAAATGTTGGGATTCATTGCCTAACTCGGGATATAGACCAACAAATTTCTTCCATTGCTTTCCATCTGAAGTATGTCTAATCACATCATCGGTCGGCCGAGCCCTATCCGCGTGCCAACGCAATAGCTTTGCATCTTCCCTACACGCATACAACTTTCTCAAACAGGGAATGATAGGGAGATACCATAACATTTTTCCAGTTTTTTTTCTTCAAATTGCACACAACTTCCGCACCCATAGCAATTTCACCGCTTTTCAACCTATATTGAGACTCGCCACAAACCTGGAAAGTTTCTCTATCTTTTTCTACTTCTCCCCGGTACAACATAAAATCGTTTGGGCATGCATAGAATTTTTGGAGTTCCAAACCCATTGGGCATAGTATTTTTCTGGCGGTATAACACCTATCGGGCGATACATTACCTTCGGGAAGCAAATCCCTAAACAATTGGAGAGCCTCGGTCAACGATGTTTCAGTCCATACAATTTTTTCTTCAAATTCATAATTTGTAAGGCTGCACTCAAAACCGAGTGTTCAAACCCTTGTAAAGAGGGTTCTCTTTGTCATCAATCAATGCCTGTAAAGACTCGGGTTTACCTTTGAACTCCCTTGCAATATCTTTTACCATTTCATCGAACCCCACATTGTCATGTAATTCATCTCCCACCTCCGTGTTGGCCTTTTTAATCATTTTCAAGAGAGCGTCAATTACTTCCCTATGCCATACCCAACGAGTGTAGATAATTTTTTTAAAAAAACCTCCTTATGAGATGTTCCCACATATTCTTCATCCCTAGATACACATCATTTCTACAATCCTTACACGGGCATGGTGCTCATACCCCACCCTCTTTATATGCATCTTCAAATTACAAATAAATTAAATGATTCTACCAATGTCATGTATTTTCTAAGATCATTACTAATGAGTTCATCTCGATCCATTATCCTACAATTAAATCTATTGCAATTCAAACCATAACTATTCATTCATCACTAAACAAATCCCATATCACAAATCCAGATTTAACATATATATATATATCATTCAAATAATCACCACTCTTATTTTTTTCCCAATACTATGAAGTAAATAATTCAAATGCAACTAACCACCTTTTATTGATGCAATTTAAAGGTGGTTGTGCCATCAACCGCCTTCCATTAGCCATATTTATAGCCATTTATGAAAAAAAATCACCTTTGTTTTAAATTTAACCTACTTTGAAATAAGAGGCTGGGTACGAACGGAACTTTCTAATTTCAAAAACGGTTCCTGAAGACAGTTTTAGGCAAACGTTTAAAAACCGCCTTCCAATGCCGCCTTTAATAGAAGACTCTCTACTAGTGTTTGTTTGATAGGTGATGTTTTTTAATGGATGTAGTTATCACATATTTAAGTTAGAATAGGTATTAGTGTGTGTGTTTTTTGGATGTCGAAGAGTTGTGAAAAAAAAGTGATGAGATTTTGCCAACTATTCATAAGGCACGCCCATGCAATATGAATGGAATCAAGTACCGGAATAATTGATTTTGGAGTTGAATTTCCCGAAATATCGTGATTTTTTT
>JAULKK010000532.1:0-10615 GCA_032355705.1 Rubia peregrina
AACTTTGATAAATATTAAATGTAAAGTTGGATAAAGAAGAAATTTTAATTCTTTTTTAACTCTAAAATAAAAATAAATAATCCAACCATTATAAACCACTTGATTTAAATATTTTTTATGAGGGAACCACAACTATTTTTTATCATTAAAAAATAAATAAAATACTAGATAAATAAAAATTAATCAAGAAAAAAATATTGGGTTGGCCAGGCACACCTAGGCCACCCCTATGTTCCGCCTCTGTGTGCAAGCGTGAAATTTTTATGCATGGGTATACGCGTGTGCATGAAATGAAATGATCTTTAGGTCTCTAAGTAATTTATAATTTTAGATTATTAAAATAACTAAATTTTAATTGTAGTTTTCAATAATATATATTCACAAAATACTCTGTATGAATAACAATAGATTAATAAATATTTTCTTGTCTGATATTATTAGATTAGTTGCATATTTTCATATCCCGTCCATATTCTAAATTCATTAAAACAACAGAAAATGATTTTTGTGAATTCGAACACAAATTATATGAGTACGCATCTTTTCCTTAGACATGACATCTATATACACATGTTGATGAAATTAAATGAAGCTATCATCTTTATGCATACCTGGAGATACACAATACTTACAAGCATTTTTTATGACAGTGATACAATTCCTTATAAATATGTTAAATTTTCCCCACCTCATGAAGTAGGGGCCCAAAAAAGGTTCCCTATATAAGGGGAAGCTATTTAGGCATGTTTCCATCACCAAGTTCTTCAAACATTAACTGTTCATGTACAAAGTTAAATTTCCTGAGTAAACTATTACAATATGGAATCTTACATCAATATGTTTCTTTCTTAAGTAAAACATGTACAAATTTGTTTTTTCGTATCCCTTCAGGTTTGAAGAATCGATTTGTCTCCTTTAACTTGCTTCAAACATAAAAGATGGAATTTTTTGGTGAAATTATTATTGTATTATGCAGCAAAGACACCGTAAATCATTTTGTGTGTGTGCGAGTTGTTGGAACACAAAGAGTTCAAACAATGGATACATAATAGAAAGCAAAAATGACAAACAAAAAGCTAGGAATTGGTGCTGCAAACTCACACCCCTTTTCTGAGTTTTCTTCTAATATTTATAGCTAAACGATACATCAAAACAAATCTGCAAATCATGCTCCTAAATTCTAGCTAACCACTAAGCCAATACTGCATAATTCTAGGAACTGAATAACTTCAACTGAGACTAAGTCTCTTATTAACATTGCTAACTAACCATATGCTGAAATCACGCAACAAACCAACACATGCAAAGTTTACTCCAACACGAGTAATGTGCATGTTTGTTGTGTTTGTGTGTGTAGTATAATTTGTGGTTCTTATATTTCCCTTGTGTGTTTCTTGATGGTTGTATACACTGGACAACTTATTCTCTAGAGGGTGGAGATTATACCTTTGTCGCTTTTAAGTTGGCGAGGAATTTGAGTAAGTGCCACTTTCTAGTGATTAGTATTTGGAATTACGGTTCTTGAAGATCAGTTTCTTGCTTTGTGGTTTAGGTCGAGATCTGAAATTGACATTTGGGTGATGGAAAATAATGGCGTACGAGATTCATAGACCGAAGTCGTGTACACTGATTGTCCTGTGATGAGGTTTGAGGTTGTTTGTCTTCTGTATATGGAGGAATTTGTCATGAATTGGTATAATAGGAAATTATATGCATATAACTGCACAGATGAAGATTTTAGGCTTTTGGATACAATTTGGAAATTGATGCCCCTTTAGAGGGTAAGTAACATATCTTGTGCAACGTTAATTTGTAGTGTGTGTTAGCATGCAATTATCATGCACGTGTATACACGTGAATGTAAAATAAAATGTTCTTCCGGTCTCTTGGTAATATATAATTCGTATTTATTTAGCTAAATTAACAAAAATTTAATTACAGATTTCAGTAATATGTTCACAAATTATTATATTAGTACATCAATCGATTGGTGTAGAAATATCTTGTCTAATAAAATTTAATTACTTGTATATTTCAATATTCTATTCCATATTCTAAATTTATCGAAATAGAAGGAATTTATTTTTTGTGAATTTTAACACAAATTATATGAGTTCTAATATTTTTCATAGACATGATGTCTATATGCATACGTCGATGAAATTATAGGAGGTCGTGATCTTTATGAATACCTTAAGATGTGCATCACATATAAGCATTCTTAGTGCATGTGATACAATTCCTTATAAGCGAAAACCTAAACACTCAGGTGAACGTGAAGGCTTTTTTTGGGCATGGTTTGAATTTTTTGTAGTTTAATTAATTGATATGTGTTGATCTCAGGTCAATTTTAAAATTATAAGAATATACCAAAATTATAATTTATTATATAAAAATATAATATAACAGGAATTATAAAATTATATGAAGCATTCTTATTCCTCCTCATCCTTTTGCTTTGACTGCACGTCTACCTAGAAATTAATGCTAATCAATTGATCCCAACTCAGAATATAAGAAATTTCATAGAGAAAATAAGGAAACATATACTTGATCTCATAGAGAATGTTATTTCATGAGCAACCTACTTGTCACAAAGGTTGGTCGAAGAACTTGATAACATGTAGATGATGATTATATCGTGTGATCAGTTTTTTCCCCTTCTCAGTTCATTTGTTTGATCTGTTGACTGTTCCATGTTTGTTTATATCGATTACAAGCTTTGATTAACATTTTGGAGAAAATTATAGCTTCCCTAGGATAAGTTTGTTCAATTTGAAACTACGAGTCCATGGTTTATGAGCTCTTTTGGGTTCAGTTTTGCTTTTTTTCTATGTTACTTTGATATGGACTCTGAATTTTGTTTGTGATGTTGTAATCTTGATTCATTCCGTTCTTTTTTTTAAAACTGGTTTCCCTATGATCTCTGCGTACTATAATAAACTTTTTTGGTGTTAATTCATTTGATTTTTTTTGTAGGTAATTGGTGTTGGTGATCACCATTTTTTGTTGCCAGATATGTTGCACCTAAAGAGCCAGACAGACTTAGGAACTTTACAAACGGTATCCTCAGTTACATTTTATCTTTTTTTACCCTTGAAAGATGCTTTTAGGACAACTTTTGTGTCATCGAGGTGGACGGACCTTTATATTCGAGAATGCATGTTAAGTACGTGTGTTGCACGACATTGCACATACCCGCATGCATGCACTAAAAGTTTTTTATTCTTTTATAATTTAGATGTTAAGATGCTTACAATCGCAACAACAATCAATGGCACTGCATAAAAGTAAATGTTCATCTTTTCTATGTCATATTCTTTTATTAATCCATGGAACCCAATCATTTTCTTAATATTTCATAAAATTTTCGGTACTGTTAATTCTCTTATATGATGTTTAGGTAGTTTTTGTGGTTTTTACAACAGATATGAATACTAACTCCGTTCCACTCATATTACCACCCTTAATTTATCACTTCAATTTATGATGAATAAAAATGAGTGAATGATATGGAGTTTAAAAAGAAAAAAGTGAAACTAATGAGCGGATGAAATTGAAGAAATTTTTCCAAAAAGAAATACCAACATAAACGAAACAAACAAAAAAGAAAAGTGTGTCACTAACAATGAAACTGAGGGAGTACATTGTGGTGGAATTCATTTTTTTCATTTAGAAACCACATATGCACATACATATACACATTTTTAGTATGTGCACTGCACACAAAATACTAAATTGTGGTTGGATCCTACTAGTTCATGTGATGCACAATTTTTTTCTAAACATCATTAAACAACAAGTATATTTAATTAATATTATTCTAAAAAATAAGTTAGAACTATAAATTTAATAATGACACAATATTGAATAAATTTCTTTATGCAATTGGAAAAATTCACAATAATTTTTTTATAAAAAATAAAAATATGAAGTATAAACTTACCTTGTTTCAGGTTGTTAATATCCATAGAAAAATTCACTGAATGGACAACTTGCACTTGTATGTAAATATCTTTATCTCTTCGTTTCAAAAATTCACAAATGCATAAATCTTCTTCCTTAATGAAGTTTGCATCACAAAGACATTTCCAGCAACCAATATAGCAGTCACGACCATCTGCGAATGTTCTATACTCCGCACTCCACTTCCTCCCAACAAAGTCATGAGGGACTATAACTTGTGGAATATTTAGGTTTTAGGGGCTGATAGTTTCAGATGGAACATGCATACTTGAACAATAATGATTTATTATCATTGTTAAATCTCAAAAATTATAATTTTATCATATAATTTAAAAATGCTAGTTCAGCCCAATTGTTATACATTCAAACAAATGGAAGGAAAAATAATCTTGTAGAACTTTACAGATAGCAAACTGGAATTTGTAGAAAGCTTAAATTCTTACAACTTATTAATACATTTGAGGGGAGAAAATGTCCGGAATGATACCCGTTATTAAGTAAAATTCACGGTTTGTTACCTAAATTTTGAAATTGTTCTAAAGAGGTACCCACTTTTTATCAATGTCCCAAAAATTTACTTTTTAGTTAAAAGTGGGTACCATTGTGGCACAATTTTTATCCTAATTTGTAATCATTTTTTGTTGAAGGATACTGTTTTGGAACATCAATGAAAAATTATGTACCTTTATAGAACGAATTCAAAATCCGAGTATCAAACCATGATTTTCGATTAAAAGTGAGAACCATTTTTACAATCTCTCCATTTGAGGGGAATGCCATTTCAGTTTTTCACTAATGCACACGCTATGGATAGGTACATTTTCAGCATGCACATGACATGCACAAACATACCACATTTAAAATTATTGTTATTTTAGCTAGCCTAAATAAATCTCATGCATATATTATTTTTATTTTAAGACCACGTTGTAGGATTATTTCATTTTGAATCATATTTAATGTGCTTAAAATGCGCCCTTGTGCGTTAATGATAGACATGACAAAATGTGCAGCTTCTACTAAGAGCACATATTCAAAACCCTAACTGACCGATTGCTATAGTATTGGGCTGAGAATTGAAAACAGAGTTTGATCCATGAATCTTTGACGCCATATTCCTTGTCGGTGCGGTTCTTGTCAGGAATTAATAGTTTTAAGAAACTATAAAATATTTAGTGCAATAGTACTTTTGTACCTTGCAAGAATAAATTTCACTCTTTCAAAGTTGTGACCCAATGTCAATGGAGTCTAGTGCGGGTGATTTCACAGTTAAAGATAGCCCATGAAATGGTGGAAAGTAAGAAAATGGTGAACCAGGTAATGCACATTTACAATTGCCTTTTTTGAAAAAAGAAATAAAAAAGAAATATGCTCAAGTGACACGGTATAGTATTATGGTGTTAAATTTCAAGATATCTTGGACTTCCATCTTAAAACCAATTGATACTATACGGATGTGACCCAAGACCTTATATATTAGTTATTATCCTTGTAAGAAACCGATGTGAGATATATCTTTCAACACGCCCCTCACGTGCCAACGTGAAACACTCCACGACCTACATCAGGCCAAATTACAGGGGATCCACACAACGGCCCAATAAACCCAACCTGGGCTCTGATACCATATTAAAATTATGGGCTCCTATTCTATTATAAAACCAATTGGTATCATATAGGGGTAACCCATAATCTTATATATTGACTAATATGACTGTCAACCAACGATGTGAGACACTAATAAAATCCTAAAACCTAAAACCCTATATTTTTCGTCATTAATTTTCTGCCACAAAAAAATGAGTTTGGTTTGTTGGTTCACACCTCCATCGCCGATCAGTTTCCTCCGCGATCACCGGTGTTTCGCTGAGCCATTAGTTTCTCGCTGCCGATCCTAGGCACTAGGCTTACTTCATTTTCCCCTAGTGTTCCGGTGCTATCCCGACGATCTGTTTCTTCGCCGCTAGCCTTGCTTCATTCTCCATCGAGCTACTTCTCTACCGGTGTCGCCGACGAGTCTCCTTCCCGATGAGCCTTCTTTCCAGCATTCGACGATGAGCAAGCTCCAACCGGCGGACCAGAGATGCGCGAGATCCACATGCGAGACCGACCTTCCAGAAGCACGTGAATTCACATGCACTTGACGAAAAATGCGCTCCCTTCCAGAAGCACGTGTTTACACGCGCGATCACAGACGCGCGCCTCACTCTTTGCGTGTGTAACCGTGCGCTTGCACTTGGTGCAATTGATTGCCGAACTGCTCCAGAATTTTTTAATTTTTTTTCATATATCAAATAACATAAATACTTTGTGTTATGGCTCCGACCTCCATATCCCCTACCCGATCTGATTTCGGGCCTTCTCTGTCTGACGACAAATGAAGTACGACCTGTAATTTATTTAATCAATTACATTACCCTTCTGACAATGGGTCAGGTAAACCTATTTTACCCTGGATTCTCAATTCGTGAGTCTCATATTACATGACTGGTGACAAAGGTTCTCTGATTGACATTACTGCTGCTACCTATTCTATTAACGCTCTACTGCCTGATGGATCTATATCATCTGCTGGACAATATGGTATCAGAGCCAAAAGTTGGCCCCCTTACCCCGTCTGTCCAAAACATAAGTGACTTATGAAGATTTTTAGGTTTAATTCATCTAAAATAAAATTAACAGATCGAGGGATAAAAATAATATTTTAGAATAAATTACACGTCTCTACTTGAAATTCAGTGTAAAAAATATAATAGAAATTTTTATCTTTGTGTGATTTGTCACTTATGTTTCTTGATATATTAATCCATACATGCGCACTTATAATTGCACACCGCTCAAATAAGTCACCTCAATGAAAAATTATTACAAACATATGGAATTAGATCCAACGAGAGCATGTGATCTTTAACATTTGGTGTCTGATGACGTTTCAAAAATGTTTATGAATAGTGTGTTTTGTTGATAAAAAAATTATTCAAAGGTTTATCGTTCCTGAAAAAAGTATGCACGATTCCATGCAAGGAACATGCACGTTTTGCACAAGCAGATAAAATTCAAAATAAGAGAGTGCAAAACGGGAAACGTTTGTAATCAAAATGCTCTGCTATGCATTTTACTTTATTATGTGTTACAAAACGTGCAAATCTTTAGGGTACAGAAAAGATTTTAATCAAAGTTTACAAACCTGTTGCTTTAAAAGATTGGAAAAATATTTCAAAATTTACAGTGTATTCCCTATAATCCAATCTTGTTTCGAGAATAAGAACCAAGCACGGGAAAAAAAGAATACAAAAAGAGAGAAATGATGTACTTTCGAGGAGAATCACAATGCAACAACTCCCCCTACTACTTCCATTTTGTTTTTCTTTTCATATAAATACATCTTTCAAGAGACTCCTGTTTTACAGATATGTCTTCCCTGTTTACACAATGGTTTTAAATATGCTTATTATTTAGTTTTTTTTATCTTAATATGTATTAAATGCGAAGAACGTTTAAATTGATACTTTCATAGGTTTGAGAGAAAAAGTGAGGCAATTTATCTCGCATGAAAAATCATGCATGCACAAAAAAATAATGCATGCACAAAAATGCACTCTACACATACACTACCCAAATGATATTTTGCAAAGAGTAATGAAAAAAAAAATAGTCCTCCAGTTTATTTTCGTACAAAAATAAATATTTTCAACTATGCTAAATACTCTCAATTTCCCTTACCTATAGATGCAATTTTTTAATACAAAGACTTGGGTGAGACCGTCTCACCCAAGCTTATGGTGAGACCAGGGATCTTTCTGATATTTTAATAGTTATAAGAACTTAGTTGCAATATAATATAAGGATAGTTGTTAATGCATCATTTTTATATTCCATTTTTCCAACCGCTCCAATTGTTTCCGCTACGAACGTCCTCATCTCTTCAGATCCAATTCTTTGTCGCGTTCTGATCTTCCGCCGCTCCTCCGCTCCGATCGCTCGCCGCTCCTCAGCTCTGATTGTCCTCCTCTCCCCTGCTCCCATCCTACGCCGCTCTGCTCAATTTTTTGTTTCCCCGCTCTACTCTAAAACCCTAGGTTTGTACCGTTACTTTTTTTTGTTTTTCTCGTCTTCAACCTGTTGAAACTTTTATTGTTCCGGACTCAGTGTTGTTCTGGTAGTGCAATTTTTATTTCATCGTGTTCGCTCGTGCTATGTGGTGGTCGCTCTGGGTGTGTTGTGATCGGTTCTACCACACGGTGGTCGCTTGGCCTCGCTGTTGTTATTCCGGCATGTTTGAAGGTGATTTTCCTCTTTTTAAAAATAAATTATATGTGTTCATTGATCGATCCTCTATTTGTGTAATTTATTATGATTTTTCTTAATTGTTTGCTTAGATTCCGGTATTCTTATGTTAGTTTGATGTTTTCAATACGTTCTTTATGCATTAATAGGTTTTTTTAGAGTCTGTTTAATGACTGTTATTTTCTCTGTTTTGTTAAATGTTTCTTGTTTTCTGTTTTTGTTGTTGTTTTCATTGATTTAGATAGCATGTTCTACGGCTTTCTTTTAATTGATTTTTGTTTTTATCTCTGATCCTTTTTCTTTCATGACAAGAAATCGTGAGTTTGGAAGGTGAATCTGATTCAATGAAATCTAATGGTTAAGATTGAATTAGTTAATCTATTTATGTGCTTAATTTAGTATATTAGCTTAGATTTTCTAGATCCCGACATGTATGATTCGGATTTCATAGATAAGCATATTAGTTTTGATTGTTTAGAGTCATGACGCTTAGTTTGTTATGTACAAACTAATGGTTGTAGGTTGTAACCGATTCGCTTTGTAATACGAGATTGGAATTCACTCTTCTTAATTCATTTTGTAACATTGTTGGATTTCCGTGTTTGACTACCTTGAGATGTGCTTATCCTTGTCAATTAAAATGGTGTACCTTTCTTGTTTTTGTTACTTTATATCTAACTTGTGTGTTCTTTTTTAACAGGCTTCTTGGTTTCTACTAGCTTTTTGTATCAGTTTCACATTCTTCATGTTAAGAATGATACTGTACCCATCTGGTTTCAGTTACTTTGCCTGTCATTTGTGTATTCTCCTTGCATTAGGTTTCTAGCTTTTAGGGTGACAGTATCTACAATAGTTATCTTGGCTGCCTTCATTCTGATCTGGAGGTTTAGAAGGACGAAACTTAAAAGGTATTACTGTACCTGTTGCTTACTGAGAAAAATCATCTTGATGCTTGACATGGTTTTGTTATTAAATGATGAAAATTGGCATCCTGATTGATTATTACCAACTATCTATATTGTTATTCTTTTGTTGCAAACTTGGAAAGCTTTTCCAAGAGAAAAGAAGTGTCTTTGAAGACGATAGAACCCAATTTCACCTACTCAGATATTCTGAAGATGACAAATAATTTAGACAAGGTTATTGGAAAAGGAGGCTTCGCAATTGTCTACTATGGTGTCACAGAAGATGGTAATATAGTAGCAGTGAAGTTACTCAACCAGTGTTCTGACATGGAAATTCAGTTTGAGACAGGCAGATTGTGGAGACTCATGCAAAGTAGATGTCTATAAAATAGTGCTATACTTTTAATAGATGTTTGTAGTTGAATGTATAATTAAATCCCACAACTCTGGGTTACTTGTTGCTTTGGTGTCTTTGTACCAAACTTTCCGTTTTTTGTTTCTTTCTTTTCTTCCATGCTTCAATTCTCTTACTTTTTTTCTTTTGTCTTTGTGGGAGATGGATCTTTAATTGTTGGTGATTTACTGAATGGAGGCTCTAGTACACTAGTGCTAAAATTTTCAGTTGTCTTTGAAGTTTTCAGGCAAGAAGTTCCTATACTTTTGTACCTTTGCTTCATGGGTTTGCCATTGATGATTTCATTTTTATCTTTATGTATTGCCAAGCGTACACCAAATCTCGATGCATTTGAATGTTTTCGGTACAAATAATGAAATTTCAATAGTGTTTTTGTTCTCAAACCCATGAACCATTCAGTGAGATTAACTTTCGGTAAGTTGCTAAAACTAGGGTCAAAATATATTCCTGTAAATAAGTACCATTTATAAACTACAACCAGTAACACAAACAAACTCGTAAAATCAACTGTTTATGCAGTTATTTTGTGTATTGGAGTGTTTAGTTCGGTCATCCTAACCAGTTATCTAGACATTGATGAATAAATACACACATTTCTTCATGTGTTTAACCGTTTACATCGTGTATATATCAAGTTACTTCAGACATTTCAGTGAACTTTAAGATATGACACTCCTCAAAATAATATTCATCTTATTAAATCAATAATTTGATGGTTAATTTAATAATATATAAACACTCTAGTTTAGGTGTTTAAACAGATTCATTGGGTACATAAGATCTTATTTCAGACGTATCATAACAAAATTCATCTAACAAAATCTACACCTTCATGATTCTTCTACCAATATATAAACAAATCACTTCATGTGTTTAGACAACTTAATCGTGTATATATCACCTTATTTCATACATTTAAACAAAATTAAATATCAAAAAAATTATCTTGTGAAATATAACACATTTCATATTCAGAATCCTTGATGAATTATCGAGGAATTTTTATACACGTTACTTCATGTTTTCATGTGGTTATATCGTG
>JAULKK010000541.1:0-10615 GCA_032355705.1 Rubia peregrina
CCGACCCGTATCCGACCCGACCAACAGATTTTGACCCGTTTCAACCCGACATGTTTCAACCCGAACCCGTTTGACCCGAACCCGAACCTGACCCGAATAACCGAATTGACAGCTCTAATATCACCCGTTAACTTCATTTTTACAAAATTCTGATCCCTCCATTTGCATTCTGTACCAATCTGAAAAGCCAGAATCTCTGCCTTCGATTTCTTCTTCTCAAATAATCTGTGGTTTCTTTCTCTGCAAACATGTTGTAATCAGTAACTACAACCTCTTCCATTCCCCCTCCCCCTCCCCCTCCCCCTCCCCCGCTTGTTGGAACATCCACCTCTTCATCTCCCTTAGACTTCTAAAATTTCTCATCTCTAACATGGTAATTGTCTCCTTCATGAATTCACATTCCACAAACAGATGATGTGCATATTCTTTTTTTATCACAGAAGCAACATGACTATCGTGTGCCAAGAATTCTAAAATGCTGCAATCTATCTACAGTTGCAAGCTTCCCATTCAAGAGCATCCAAATGAAGATTTAGTGTTTGGGATGAATCAGTTTATGCCAAATTATTTTTAATTTGGCCTTAACTTCATCTTCACCCTTTAACAGATTGTACACTTCTTTGATTTTTAATTTCCCCTTTTGATCACAACTACTTTCCAGCTTATCTTTCATCTCGCTTCTAAGCCTCAACAAAGTTTTCCATGCCCAGCTTTGTGATTATGAGATTTTGCATTCACTAAGCTCCTTCCCTTTCATATAGTATGTCTGAAGCCACTGTACCCAAAGAATGTCTTCTTTTCTGTCTATGTCCCATACATGTTGGCATAATGCAACAAGATTCCAAACCGTATGATCCCTTACTCCCATGCCTCATCTCCTCCCCAACAACAAATGGCATCCCAAGATACTCCATTAAAACCTCATTCATCCTCTTCTCTCCCCCATAAGTAGCAGGTACATATTTTCACTATCCCACTATGTACACTTTACAGTATTTTCATGACCCCCCCCAATATCCTGTAATGCTAAGCAGTACTGAATTTATCAGTTGTATTTTCCCAGCATGTGATAAGTTTCTAGACCCCCAACTCTTTATTCTTTTTTGATCTTTTCCAACAAGTTTTCACAATCCATCTTGTCCCATTTAACTGTAGATAATGGAAAACCTAAGTAATTCATTGGAAAGTGACTTTTCATTATCTGCATCATAGATGTAAGTACTAACTTCTCCCACTCGTCCATTTTTGAAAACAAAATTTTTGATTCTTTGTGTTTACTTCTAAATGAACTGTTTCCTGGAACCGTTTCAGACATGCTTTAATTCCCTCCACTGATTTTCTATTAGCCCCAGAGAATAAAAGCAGGTCATCAGTAAATAATAATGAGTGCACCCCAGCTTTCCCACACCTATGTTGATAATCTATCAGCTTTCTTTCAAAATATCTTTTCAACAATCTTGACAGATACTCCATACATATTACAAACAAAAGGGGAGACATGGGATTCCTCTGTTTGACTCCTTTTCCAGCCTTGAAGCTTTCGGTATATCTTCCATTTAAACTCAGACAAAAAGAAGCAGTTTTAACTCATTTTTCAAGCCATTCTACAAATAACTCATGGAATTTCAACTCTTTCAGCCAATCCATCATAAAATCCCAGCTAATACTATCAAATGCCTTACTCAAATCAAGTTGCAAAACACAGCTAGGCTTCATAGTTTCATTCTTATACCTAAGAAACAACTCATGCGCTAATAAAATTTTATGAGCAATGTGCTTTTCTTTTATAAAAGCACTTTGATTAGTTCTTATTATATCAGGTAAGACATTTCTCAATCTGGCACATATCACATTGGTTATCAGCTTTTATATCACAGAGCAACATGCTATAGGTCTATATTCTGAACATACATGAGGGTTCTCAACTTTTGGGATCAAGCATATTATTGTATTGCAGAAGTGTTCAGGCATTTCCTCTCCTTCAAAGAATCTGGTCACAACTTTCACCACATCTTGCCCTACAATGCTCCAAGCTTCCTTAAAAAAACTGGTTGGTGTAACCATCTCTTCCAGGGCTTTTAGTGGAGCTTATGCTTTTCAGAGCCTCCATTATCTCATGCTGATTATCTGGCTAGATTAAATCAACCTTCTTCTACACACTTATCATCTTCCCAAACTTTACCACTTCTCTGTCCATTTTTTTTGTAATCATCACCCCTCATAACTTTTTTTTGAAGTGCTGGACCAACAGTTTTTGAATTTCAAGTTGATTAGTTATCATCTCATCTCCCACTTTTAGAGTAATAATGCAGTTCTTCTTCTACCTTGCTTTTACTTCTACATAAAACAAATTTGATGGTCTATCCCCTTCATTGAGCCATTGCATTTTCAGTTTTTGTTGAAGAAATCTCTGCTCAGCTTCCTGCAACTTCTCCACTTTTTTCCTCTGATCAAACGCCATATTCAGAACTGACTCAGATAAATGGTTCTCATTTTGTTTTTCTTTGAGACTTCTCCACTCTTGCATACTTTCAGCTACCTTTCAGTCTATTGCCCCAATTTCATTTTTCTTTATCTTTTGTAATGGTTTTTCAAAAGCCCTAAGAATTCTTGCTAACTCTTTCATGCTGTTTATGCTTCTACTCCTCCATATCTGCCTTACAGTACCTTCAAAGCAATAAGAAAGAGATATCATATTGAAATACTTGAATGGTTTTCTGAATGCTCTTACATTAGCATCCATTTTGATCACCAGTGGTAAGTGATCTGATGCCATTTCATTCTTTACTTCACACTATGAATTTCCATTTTCTCCAACCATTCTACATTGATAATCCATCTGTTTATCTTGCTCATAACTCTTTCTTCTCACATCCTTCTATTACTCCAAGTATAGAATCTCCCAATTGCTTTCATGTTCATCATTTCCAGCTCCTCTATTGTTTCTTGAAACTCTTCATATTCATTTTCTTCCACTGAAAGTCCACCAATTATGTCTACTGCTTCTAGTGGTGAGTTGAAATCACTAGCTATTAGCCATTGACTACTCCTCTTCCCAGTAGTTTTTTTAAAAACCCATAATTCTTTCCTTTTCTGCCTTGAGTTATGCCAATAAACTGTTGTAGAATTACAAAATCTATTTTCTCCTTGACCAATATTTCCATATCAATCCACTACTCCCCATTGTTCAGTACTTTGACTTCAAAAAAGTTCTTTTTCCACAGTACCCATATCCTGCCTCCTTTTACAATATCACCATTAGTTTCAATCTCCCAACCTGAACCCACATTTCTCCTTACTTCCTCCTTTTTTTTGTTCTAACAAGCACACAAATCTATTTTTTTTAATACATAATCTCCTTACTGTATTATGTTAGCTAGTCTTATTCAAACCTCTAATGTTCCAAATTCCCCAATTACTTTCCATCTGGAGATTTATCTTTCATCCCTACCCTCAATTTCTCCTTTCTGCTTCCATTCTGCAGGTTCCCAAATTTTTCCTCCCTATCAGTATTCTCTATTCCGATTTCATTCTCCTTTCTACATACATCGTTGCTGTCTTGGGCTTTCGATGTTCCAGTATGATTCCCTGCATATTTTCCCTCCTGATTATAGGCTTCTTTCTGATTGCAACATTACTGTCTTGACCACTTATTTTTACATCTATTTCACTCCCCCAGGCCTCATCATTCAATTTTCCAGCTATTTCATTCACATTCTCGGGCACATACAACTTCCAATTTCTCATTTTCTTCTCATCTTTCAAATTTTCCTTTCTTCTGCAATCATCACCACTGTGTCCCAAAAAAACACAAACAACACATTTGATAGGCTTCCATTCAAAGATCACTTTTTGTTGACAATAACCTTATGTTCATTCAGAAACATGATTTTGTCAGGAACAATTCCTCAATTTTCATTTCTATCTTTACCCTAGCATAAGATAGTATTTCTTTGTTCAAGGTGGCCTTGTCCAAACTTCTGGTTTCCCTAAAGGACTAACTATTTTACTAATTAGCCTCGTTTTCCAATAACAAGTAGACAGATTAGGAAGCTGAATCCACACAGGTATTAGTTCAGGCTCAGAAAGATCAATATCAGCAGCCTTAGGTTTCATGATTGAGGGTTTATCATCAAAGAAGACATTTCCATTCTCAATGATTTCATCTATAACTGTTTTAGTAGAGAATTTAATCAGAAACATACCTCTTTCCACCATCTAGATTCTAACAACTTTACGTCCCCAAATTCTGTAGAAGAACACTTCTGCAACTTTGAATGAAGGATTATTCCTCGGGATTCTACATGTCATCGTAATGTCCCACTGCTTTGAACTACATTCCACTTCCTCCCACGTTATCTCCCTCATTTTCATTCCATTTACTTCAATCAGATATTAATAGTGCACATCGCTTGGATCCTCATCAAATAGTTCATTCCATTTTTTCTTCTTTTCATCAGTTTCGACTATCCCACCCCAAGACAGTCTCTTCCTATTTGTGATTTCTGCAACTTTTGAAGTTTCTCCTAGCTCCATTTTGACCTCCCATTTTGTTGGAAGCAGCATTCCCAGAGTTTCCACATCGTCAATCGCTCTCACTGTCATGCCAGCTTCAATCAACTTTGATTTTGGAGTTTCCCTGCTCTCCCCACTGCTTAAGACCCTTTTTAATCCTTCTTCACTTCCTCCATCCTTCGATACCCTCTATTTTGTTTCTATTTCAACACTCCTCAATCGGGCTAGTTTTTTCTAAACCAATTTCCTCCCTCCAGATCTACCCATGGTGACACCACTCGAAGAACTCGCCAGATCTGAAAGATAAGGTTGATCGGAAATTACTCACACAGTTGAAGTGTTTTCGCCCGCACTCACCATTCCCCCCTCAAAAGTAAATAATGGTGGATGATATTTTTAAATTTATTTAAAAAAGATACCCATTTTCTAAAGAATCCATCTCTTGAAAGACTGTATTTACATAAGTCATGGGGAGACCAAGGTTTAAAGTGAAAATAAGAAGAAATAAAGATAAAATTTTCAGGTTGCATAAATCGGGTTATAAACTTTATAACTGCTACACGTTGCATAATAAATTTTTAATATTGCAACTAAGACCTTTTACCTTTTATTATTCTAATTAAACCCAGTTTTTCCATAAACCTATAGAAAGACAATCTTTCCCAAAACTTTGTAATTTCTAAATTATGTTTAAAAAAGCGTTTTCAATTAAAAGTGAATATTATTTTTGTACCATTTTTAAATAAGTTTTTCTTAAAGATACTCGTTTTGGATATAAATGACAAATGACTACTTCTAAATTTTCAATAGACTATTAACTGTAAATTTTAATTAAAATATATTATCATTTTTTTTATGTATACAGAAGTATTTTTTTAAAAAAGTTGTAAATTCAATACTCACATCGATTAGTGAGTATAGATTTTTTTTATTTTAGTGATCACTGGCCACTGCCTTTAAACTTGTAATAATTGCAACAATCTTTTGTTGTTGGCCTCATTTTATCTTGAATTAAGTGCTAAAATAACCCGACTTTAAGTTAAAAGTGTCAATATAACTATGCAATTTCAAAAAGTGTCAAAATAATCCTTGACTCCGTCGACTAAAAAGTCAATGCTTGTTTGATTTTGATAAAAAAGATAATTTTACCCCTGATTTTTAAAAATAAAAAAGAAAAGAAAAAGGAAAAACCCTTCCTCCGCCGTCTCTATCTAATCGCCTCCCGTAGCAATCTCTCTCACTCCCCTCCACCTGCAGCCCCACCCATCCGGCTACCCTCCTCACAGTCTCACCCCGTTCAATCCCTACTGTCACCACCTCTCCCTCTCCCACTCCCTCCACCTAGACATCTCTCCCTCCCTGCTGTTGTCGTGTTTGTCGTCGGAGGTGGACGAGACGGAGACGCTAGCTCTGGGGATCTACTACTTGTGATGGCAGAAAATAATGGACTCGTCTCCGAGTATACGTAAGAAGAGAAATTCAACCGGATCTACTTCATCCTCTTCAAATTCCAAGAGGTGGAAGTTTAAGAAATTGCTCCGACGAAGGCAAGTATGACGGGGTTCTTCGTGAATGTCAATGATTTGGGCCGGATCTTTCTCGCTTTCTGATAAGGAGTTTGTCAGAATTTTTGGGGTTTTGATTTATTCGTTGATTGCCGATGAATTTCCGGTGGGGTGCCCACTGTTGGAGATCAATTTAGGGTCATTTTTTTTCTTTTCATTTTGCTAGAACAGAAATTAGATAGACCATCTTCCCTCCGCGCCCGGATGGAACCCGTGCCCAGATCCCCGTCGTCTCTCTGTGTGTGTGGTGGTTGTGCGACGATTTTAGGGTTTGAGAGGAGGCTCTAGGGCGTGGCTGTAGGGAGAGGGTGGAGGCGCTAGGGTTTCTAACAGTGAGGGCGGCGGAGAAAGGGAGGAGGAGGTGGCGGCGCTGGGGTGTGGTTGTGGGGGAGAAGGAGGATAAGGTGGCGATGCTGGGGAGAGGGAGGAGGAGAGCGACAACGTTGGGGAGGAGGGCTTTGGGTTACGGGGAAGAAGGGAAAGTGGTGGCGGGAGGGTGTACATCGGCGAAAGCGACGGAGTTTGGCGGCAACTACCTAAATGTTAACAATCAGAATGAAACAATGAGCGGAATCAAAATCAAGTAATTGAGAGAAACCCTGATTGACAAGTCTCGCTTTGTATCGATCAAGGAAGCCGTTATAGTGGAACTTCTGTTGATAGACCTTGTTGGAGCCAACATCTATACTAGAATGATAGGCGAACAGAATCCCATCCATGGTTGTCGAAGTACCTACATCTCATCATCTATGGCAATGATCCAGCGATGACCCGTAAGGGTCGAACATAAACTATACATGTCTATTTTAGTTGTATTTATAAATGGATAGATTACACTTAATCATGACAAGATTTGAATGTTCTTATATTTTCATTTTCTACTTATTTTTATACTCCTTTCCAACAAGAAATGCTTCATATTAGACCGATTAAATATTAGACCATTATTAAAAAAATTATTTCAATAATTGATTAAATTATAATTATCAGAAAGTCTTATGAAAGACGATCTTTCCATAAGTTTATGGACAGTCCATAGTGACTTTTACCTTAAATGTTGTATTTTTTTTGTAAAATTTAAATATTTTTATTTTAAAAGTTAATACAAGTAATAATATGTATTTGAATGTGAAAATATTAAAATATATAATATTAAAATATTTTCAGAATTTCTAAATTTATATGTAATTTAACAAATACAGTGTATAAGCTAAAAAAGTGGTCTGTCCATAAACTTATGGACAAACTGCTTGTCAGGAGACCCACTCTATAATTATTTACACATTACAATACATTTTAAAAGTTTTTCAAAATTATAAAAAAAACTTGTTGCAATAAATAAAAACATACATCAAATCACCTTATTGGTTATATCAATTATAAAATGAATTGTCTAACGGTTAATCAGTCTAAAACAATACTCCCTCCAGTCCCTTATTTATGGCTCCCTTTGACCAGAAATTTTTTATGGTATACAATAACGAACATCATGTGAGATGTCTTTGGATTCTCCCTAACGTGTAGTTTTTTAAAAGTAAAATATTTTAGTATGTTATCATATGTAACTAAAAGTTATCGATAGTCAAACATGTTTTGAAAAAATATTAGAAAAGGGGAAACATAAATAGAGAACCAGAGGTTGTACTTTTTGTTACAAAAATTAAAGCATTAAAAAATAGAGTAAAGTGCTATAAAATAACCCTGACTTTAGATTGAAAGTGCCAATATAACCCTTGACTCGTTTGACTTTTCAGTCAACTAATTTATGGCTGGATTTATGTGAAAAGATGACTTTGTCCATGACTGTAAAAAATGCTTTATCCCTTCCCGATTTTTCTCTTTTTGCCCCCAATATCCCCGAATGCTTCCCGTAGCTTAATTCTCCCCTCTATGAAGGTCCCAGCCGCTCCAACGAAGGTTTTGCAGGTAGTTTCCCATCCATCCGCTCGGGTCCCGACGCTTGGCTGAGCAACAAAAGTCGTCATGGGGCTAGAGTTCCGCGACGGTGGCGCTTCCCGGAGAAATTGATTGGTGGTGTCTTGGGGCTAGGGTTTTGCAATGGCTATTGGTGGTGTCCAGGAGGAGAGGGGTAGTAGCGAGGGTTGGCAGCGGGCAGGGTAGCAAACTTGAAGATATGAAATTGGTTGGATAGAGGTGGGGTCCAAGTGGTGGGGAGAAGGAGCTTGAGGCAGCGAGGAGAAAGAGCTTGGGGTGGAGGCGGGGGGAGGTGTTTCAGGCGGTAGGGAGAAGGAGAGGAGGAGGGCGGCGGGGAGAAGACGATGACGGGAATGGTCCATGTTTAGGCGAGGAGAGGTGGGGAGCTAGGGTGGCGGAGGGGAGGGCTAGGGTGGTGGACGGCGACAGCAAGTAGGAGCTTCAGGCGTTAGGCGACGGAAGAGATTCAGGCGGTGGGCAACAGAGGAGCTTCCGACAGTGGGCAACAGAGGAGGAGGACGGTGGGGAGGAGGAGAAAAGATGGCGGCGAAGGGGGTATAGTTCTAGGTATGGTGCATTTTCCGTTTTCGTCTTTCTTCGTTTTACGTTTTCCATCTTTCTCCATTCTCATTTTCTCCATTCACCCATTAGGTCTAGTGGCGAGGGTTGCAAAGGTGTAATTGCTATGGTGGCGAGTGGGGGTGGTGAGGAGCTGAGAAGGGGTGGCGGAGGTGGCGACGGCGAGAAGGTGGCAGTGGTGGAGCCGAGAAGGGGTGGTGGAGGTTTGTGGAGGTGCCAACAGCGGAGCTTTCCGGCGGCGGCGGCGACGGTTGGCGGAGGTGGTGATGGCAGGGGTAATGTGGGATAAAGTTTCCAGCTTGTAAATAAGGGTAGTTTAGTCATTTCATTTAATATTATTGTTAAATTGAGAGGTTAACGCCAGAATTAGAGAGTTTGGTTATGTCGGCAATTTTTTTAAAATGTTAGGGTTAGATTTACACATACACTAATTACTTAGGGTTAAATTAGTATTTTCTCAGATTACAAGGTTATATAGAGACTGTATCTTAAAGTCAGAGTTGTAAATGTAAATAACCATTAAAAATATTGATAAACGGATCGAGTTGTCCACCGAACTGTACTACCTCCCGGTGGTTTTGCAAGGCGGAGCGAAGATCTGCGTGGCGGATGATGGCGGCGGCGATCTACAGCCTGTACATAATCAACAAATCCGGTGGCCTAATATTCCACAAAGACTACGGATCAGCTGCGGGGCGAATGGACACGAATGACAGCCTGAGAGTAGCCAGTCTCTGGCACTCTATGCACGCCATCTCTCAGCAGCTTTCCCCTGTCTCCGATTGCTCCGGCATCGAGCTCCTTCAGGCCGACACTTTCGATCTCCACTGCTATCAGTCCCTCACAGGTGTGTTGAATGCCATATCATTAATTTGATTTTTCTTTATGGTTTACCATTTCGAATTAGGTATAGTTTCTTTTGACTGTTAAGAAAAAAATGAGCTCGAAATTCATAAGAAATTACGCTAGGATGTGCAGAAGAGAGATATCTTGAGCTAGGGGTGATAAGCAGGTTGTAGCGTGATTATGATTCATAAAGCCAGGGACTACAGCTCCTTTTGATTCTGTAACGCGCGTGTCGAAAAAATAGATGCCTGTAGGTGTCAATTTGTGCCACGCAGATTTACATAGACAACCTGCCCGACATGACCTGTAGTCCTGTATGACCTGATTATCATATGTAGTGTTTGCGTCCTATTTAAGCGCATTGGATATACATGTGGTGTAGCTCGGTTTTGAAGTAGGTGAGTTTAAAGTCATTTTGGCCGTCCCTATGATGAGTTCTTTCTGTGAACTGATAGATGTCAATGGAGTGATTATGTGTAGATTTCATCTCCAATATTTTGTTCTTAGACAAGTTATTAACAAATCAGTATCTCAATGCTCGAGGTTGTGCTCATAATGTAAAATGATCTATTTTTCAACTTAGGTAGCTTTGTCTATACACCTAACCTTAGTCGTGAAAGTAAGGTTATTTTTGTACTAAATAAATATAACTGTGCATCTTGACCCAATGCTGTAAACTAAACATCCAAAATAGGATAGAAGTTTGGTAGTTATTTTTGTATTAAAAAATTACAACTCACCCACTGGTAGTGCAGTATGGTAGTTTCGATCCGTTATGATTATAGATGATGGTGATCGATTGTGTTCATTGCACTATTATTTTTATAAGATTGCTATTAGGCTGGTGTTCGATAGATTATTATGGTAGATGATATATGTTACTGAAAATGTTTCGGATTCTGAATAGAAATTTAGTTGTGTTAATTTCTGTTGGACAAACATGAATGATTATGTATCCATGATGTTTTTTCTCACAGTTTATGTTCCCTCAAGTTAGAAATAATGTTCATCAGGCACTTAAATGACAGTGGTACTTGGTTTAAAAATGCGAGCTCATCAACCGCATAATGTGGGATGCGCTCCGCTGCGATGTCAAACCGCAGCGCTGGCCAGGATGCGAGGCGCATCTGACCGCATCCGCCGATCCGCATCTCGCCGATGCGGTCGCATCCTGG
>JAULKK010000552.1:0-10615 GCA_032355705.1 Rubia peregrina
TTAAATCTGATGATTAATTGTATCAATGGCTGAACAGATTTAGTAGCAATTAAACATGAAACGTTTTTCATTAAGGCTGAACTTTTTTAGCATAAAGTTTGAACGTTTTCATTATAAAGTATGAACGTTTTCAGCATTAAAACATCTCTTCTCCCACCTCTATAAATAGGACTCTACACCTCCAAAAAAAAGTATGAACCACTCGAATACTCCTTCTCTATCTCTCGAGTTTTCCTATCTTTTTCTGTCCCAAATTTTTTGTCCTTTCGTAGGACTGGTGATAGTGCTTGCGAGCCAAGTGCGAACCTGAGGTAACTCTTACGAGTTTAAGGTGTTACTTCGGTGGTTTTATCCTGGGAAACGATGCTCATGCAGGGATAATTCATTTCAAGGGCAGTGAACGTTGTTCGCGACTCCACCGTTAACTAATTGCATCAATTTTATAATATGCAAAAGTTTGAAATATTATTTAAATAAATCACTTTATTTCAGTATAACTAACAACAATTGAATTTAGAAAAAGTAGAATGAATGATGAAATTGAAAAAATCATTTTAAAATAGAGATTATGTCAATATAAAAGAAACAATTCAAAAAGAAAGTGTGTACGCTTTATTAAATTAAGCTTTGAAGTATTAAATCCATATAAAGTATTTTTAGGTTGAAAATTGTACTTTTTATGTAATATTTATTATATATTTTACATTAAATTTATCTTAACATATATTTTAACTTATAAAATATAATATTTTGCAAAGGTAGTGCTTTTGAATACCTCATTTTTATAAGTTTTAGGATCTGATTATTTATATGTTGAGATTCATTTTAAAATATTTTCATGATTATAAGTAACTTACTGCAATACATAAAAGTAAATATTAAATCACCCTATTAGTCGCACTAATTTTGAAATGTCCCACCTTTTAACAATTAGTCAATCTAAATAAAAACTTTGTATAATATTTAAATTAAAAAATATAATTTTTAAGTTAAAAAATAAAAGTGATACGTCCATTATCGCATAAACATACAATTTTACTGAGACTTTCTCTACTAGTTATTCTTTAGAGCAAATGACGCAGTGGTCCCTTGATTCGCATTTTGCAGAGTCGATAACAAACCACCTTTTCACGGGATATCCATTAATCGTAAGATGCTTCACAAAGATAGAATTTATAAGTTGCTCATGTACTCACTACCAACTACAAGAACGTAGCTAGTGGCAAGTTCAAGGTCGTCTACAGAGATGCTAGGATTTAAAAGCTAACTTCGCAAGACTTATAATTGGACATTACTTTAATTGTGTGTTGGGAATAGCTAGTGTAACAAACATAATTTGGGGAGGGGATTGTCTATAAACTACTGAGCATGTAAAACAAGAGAACAAACTATATTAATCTAAGCCTTCATCATATTTGCATAACATGACTGGTTGATGACCTTGATCCTAGATTCTATCTCATAAAAAACCTATAGACCTATCCAAATGTTTATGTCACATAGTGTGGTTAATAGTTGACAATTCCCAATACCTGTCAAATAAATGTGCCTACATCCATCCTATCAACGCCACCTCCGTAATTAGGGAAAGTGCGTCATGCGATCAAACCGATCAACGCTCATCTTTCCCCTAAAGGAATACACTTGGGACTCCACTATGAACCTTTCTCCCTAGGCCTATAGAGATAAAAGAATCAACATCTCATGATGACTTTAGGGTTGAAATGGCAATGGTCCCTACACTACAACCCTAGTTTCTACAAACTATCATACATTTTCCTATTAGGGAACACTACATCCAGTCAATTAGGATCAGCTCATCGGAACAGTGCTCATAGCCTATAAGCCTACACTCACATAGCCAAGGACTCACGAACCTAAAAATATCCTAGCCGACACTCCTAATGGAACAAACAAGCCTAGCACGATTCATTTCACATAAAACATTGGTACATTAAAGAGTATAAAACATGCATCATTTCAATAATGTAAAGAGAAAATAAAGCATGATATTCATAAACATATAAGATGGGGCGATCTAAAATCTCAGGGCACAACTACTTCCTAAGCATTGAACTCAATTTTACCATTGGATTCAATGCCTCAGGGCACAATTAGGAAATACTAAATGAAGACAGAATGGTTATTCCCTTTCTCTTTCTACTTACTTTTAGAAACTGGGAGAATAGAATTAAAACTAATGAATGAATGTTAAACCCTAACAGACTAGAGATTCTTATATTGTAAAAAGGAAATTAACCTTAAATGGGCCCAAAAACAAAGGAAACCCAAGGTTGCTACGTCGACACGGGCTACCTACTGGGCAAGGTTTCTTGGCCAACTGAGCCTGCGGCCGGTGTAATTCCTTGCGGGCCGCTGGCTGGAAGGGTCTTTTGGCCTTATGAGCAACGCGACCATTGCAATTCCTTGCGACCGCAGACTGGATTTGTGTTTTTCATCTTCTGATGGCATAACCATGCATATCACTGTGGGCTACGGACTGGGTCTTTGAGTCTTGACCTTCTAGGCGCACGGGCCGTGCAAAGATACATGCCCCACACTAGTACTTAGCCGCACGATTCTATTGGTTGACACTGGCCATGAAAAAAGACACGCCTTGTGCCTATACTTAGCCGCACTGCCATCTTGGTTGGCATGGGCCATGTAGAAAGGCACAACTATGCTAGTCTTCTAGATCTTCTAGGCTCAACTCCTCATCTTCGGTGCATTTCATCTACTACCAAAAGTAAGCGTGTGGCCTTTGGTCTACTACCATTCTTGGAAATGGCTTTAAAATATCTTCTACATTCTTGCGATTAGCCTTCATTAATCTACTTTGAAGTGCTTACGAACGATCACAAAATAGGATCTAGATGTTTGTAAGGACATTGAATCCATCAGGTCTAAATAATCTACAAACGAGGGATTTAGACAAGAAAAGCAACAAATGCTATCCAAACCCCTTGTGATGTAAACTCACCTAAACATAGCAATCAACCATACAAAAGCTACTAATAAATGTGCTAAATGCATTAGGAAACACATGCTTCTAGGTGCACATGAATTCCCCCACACTTAAACCTTTACTCAACCTCGAGTAAACAAGAACGAGAAAAGATACAAGCGTAACATAGCATGCAAAGAATTTCCCAAGATATCCAACATTTATTCCTAAACTACCATAGTTCCCCCAAAGATGCAAGAATCTCATAACTCTCACATCCAAAGAAACTAAGATAACCTACCCAAACATGAGTGTGTGAAGCTAAGTTACTCTGCCAAAATAACCAAAAAAATACAATCAAAGAGAGCCATAGAATCATTTTTCAATTTCTCTCATTTTTCATAGGAGCCCTTTCGGGTTTTCATCCTAGCATCCCACAAAAAAATCTTCATTTTGAGCTCACTTCTCACTTTTTTTCACACTATGGCCTCTCACTTTTGCATAGGTTTTTTAACATATTTGATCCTTTCCAATTGTTGCCTAAGTCGCCCTTTTGGGTTTTTGACTCAGCCAGGTTTTTCTTCTTCATTTTTTCCCTTCATTTTTTTGTAGCATAAAATTCCCCAAAGGTGGGTTTCATACTACAATGAGAATAAGCAAAAACAAACTAACACCACCAAAGTGTGCCATCATCCCAAACTACTACAAAAGGTGCCCTCACACCTATAAAACAAATTTTCAAAAACAAAACCAAACAAAAATAGATTTTAAAATAATGAGGGAAAGAAAATAGAGAAAGTAGTCATCATCCAAATCCAAAGCAAAACAAGCATAAAAAGATAGAAGCAAAAGAGATGACACTGTAATGAAGGTCTTCTGACTCCCTCCCCTACACTTAGTTCATGAATTATCCCCAATGCATGTGACCAAGGTAGAAAAATGGTTGGAAACACCCAAACTCCTCAATGTTGTCTACCACTCCAAGCTTCACACCCATGCTCGTGCGATCCCTGATAAGGGTGATCATCTCCAATACCCACGGCTCCCATCCACTCTGTGATCTCATGCACGTCATGGTGGAGTAAGCCCATGTCCATTCTATTGTACAACAGCTGTTTATCCACCCTGTCAAACCTGTTAGCTATCTCATCCACGTGATAGTCAACCTGTGCAGTGAGGTTGCTCATATCCTGCTAGATCTCAAAGATGGAATCTCCCCAAGACTGCATCCAATTTGGCTCATGTCTCGGTGTTGGGCCCACTTGTCATAAATGAAATAGACTGTCTGAATCCCGGCAAACCATGCTCCTGGAATGGGCTGTACTGAAGATCCTGCCAAGAGAGGTATTGGGAGAGAATGAAGATGCTATGTCTTAGCGGCTCAAAATCAAGATTCCCATGGTTTCTCTATTTGCTCGAATCCCCAAACAAGTCTGTGTGGTGGGATATGTGTTGTCTGTGTGGCTCTAGAGAACTTTGAGAACTGTGTCCACAGAATTATAGTGCTCATCCTTAATGTCAATCAGTCCCATATAAGATGGTGGCACAACCGCTGCTCAACTGGGGGAGGTGGTATAAACTGAGGAACCACAAGAGGTGGCTAAATGAGCTGGTTGTCAGTGGGGGTGGCTATGTTGTTTGCGGATAAACTTGATCATCATCCATCGGAACTCTGCCGTTCTCATATATCTACTCAATATGGGGGCCTCCGATGACTACTCATACATCCTGATGCGGGATTATAAGAAGGTCCTAAAGCGTGAATGATTGTCTAAGTCTGGTCCTCACACCCTTGGGGAGTCTCATAAAGTTGGCACCTTTGTAGCACTAGTAGATCTGTCCAGCCTCCAACTGAATCATTGCCTCTACCAAAGCTACAAATGTGAGGGTGTATGGGGCATTCGGGTTCTCCTATATACCCTCCTCCATCGAGAGGTTGAAATGAGCAGTTAGGAGTGATATTATACCCCCAATTTCTATCGAGAGGTAGAAATATCGCAGCATAAGAGATGAAGTGCTTCACGAGATTCGGGTAGACTCGCCCCGTGAAAATTGACCCCAAAATTTTGCAATCCCACTCGGTTAAAGTGGTGGCCTCTTCATGGCACATTACCACTATAGTCAACAGCCACACATACCTTAGTGTCGAATGCACTATATCGTTGTTCTTGCTCACCTTCGCCCGTGGCCGTCGGGTGATGGCAGGCCAGAACATACCAACATAGAAACCTGAGCAATACTTGACGTGGCAATTCACCCCAGTCATGTATTTTCACTCGAAGCAGTGGCAATCTCCTGAAAGGTCATGGAATGGCCTTGTCCCCCAGGCAAAATCTCGCCATCTTGTTGCCATCCCTATTGACCGTCATCTTGACAGTAGTGAGGAACTCTAATGTGTACATAGTGTATGTGGGGGACAACTTCTTCATGAAGCCCTTCAAACCAACCCTTTTCGAGAGAACCCCGACTAGTTTGTAGAGCTTGAGGTCCTTAAGGACTTGCTCATTAACAAATATAGTCTCCTGGATGGGGGCACCCCACAAGACACCCCCACAATTCCTGGTGGTCCAGACGGAGTCTCTGCAGTCCCTTGAAGGGCACAGTAGTGCCAGCTTTCTGCCTCGGCATCTCAACAACTAAACAAGTACAGAGATAATAACAAAACACTAATAGCCCAAATCCCGGTCTCAAACCAACTACCCACACTCAAAATTTCCCATAAAAATATGCAACTTAAAAAACCACATCAAGCCCTAACAAGCCCTAAACATGTAATATCCAAAAACTCCAAAAATCATAATTTTAGACTCCACAAGAGTATAGTTTGTTCGTGGTACCTATTTGGGGATTAGTGATAGAATTCGATGGATTAAGAACCTTGGAGTCTACAGAACTCCTCGTAGAGAAAATTCTAGCAATCTTCAACACCCGAAAGTAGCAAATCTTTAAATTTTGGGAGAAAAACTCGAAGAAGGGCTGAACTTATTTTCTTCAACTTGGATGAAATTTTTGTTGTTTCTGGGGGTAATTATCACTGGCCTTTGTGCTGATTTGGAAAGGGAAGATTTTGGGAAACGTTTTGCGGATTTTGGTTGAAAAATGAGAAATATATTGGGATTTTAGGATATGAGAAGTATAGGGTCACATTGTTGTGTTTTTGGGGGAAAAAGAAAGGATAAGGATTTTTTAAAAAAATGGTCCATGCACTTTGATTGGTTGTTCTAGGCAACATGGACTACATTCATACAGCATGGGCCGTGCCGCTTGAGTTCCTCATGCTGGCTTGCAGCACTGCGGCAAAAATTGAAGGAACAGGGGATTAGCACGGGCCGTGCCAAGCCCCTGTTCCTTCCATTTTTGTTGTAAAAATCATGAACCCAAAAACACAAAACCCAATTATAGTATTGTGCCAGCAAAAAAATTGATGACTAAAAATTCCTAAAACACCACCTATTTTCAAAACGTTGTCCCAAAATCACATGAACAAATTTCCTAAAGTACTAAGACAAAATTGAAGCACCGTTTCTTTATTATCATCCTCACGATTTATTTTTCATTCATTTTAATTAAAACGAACCTTCCATTGGGTCTCTGAAGTTGCCATTTGCGACTTCACCCATGATGAAACCTTTATGGAGAGGCCTCCACAAAGTGTCACCCCTACCTTCATGCTCATTTCCTACAATAGAGAGTTTATGTCCATCTTTAGATAATGTTGACCCCTTAGCCATTTTCTTTGGTTGAGAAGGTGGTTGAGAAGGTTTGAAGCCCTAGCCTCTCTCAACCGACCGTTGCAAGGTAGTGAGCATAAAAAAGAAATTCATAATAGAAAGAATGTCACTAAACTCATTGGCATGGGTCTCATCAACATCATTTTCAAAATCAAAGCTCAAAGTACTCTTTGTCTTATCAATATCGTAGTCTAGACACTCATTATCATCAATCGTGCAAGAATTATCACATTGAACAAATTTATCACACAAGGTTATGCCATTGCATACAAAAGACGAGTTAGATGGTTCATGCTTAGACTTGTAAATTTCAAAGCCAGTCTTTTCAATATTATCCTCTAGGGTTAGTGTTCCCAAATGTACATTTTTTATGGTCCTTGATGTTTTTAAGAATGGTCGTCCCACTAAAATTGGGGGTGCACCTTCATCGTGCACTACATCAAGGACATAGAAGTCCACCGGAAACACTAGATTACCCACCCTAACCATAACATCCCTAACTATCCCCCTAGGGCTAGTTTGGGAATGGTCGGCTAGTTGGACAATAACTCAGTGTCCCTAAGTTCACCTATGTCAAGATTCTTATGTAGGCTAAATAGATAACATTGATAGAGGTACCTAAGTCAATCATAGCATTTTAAACCAACTTTCCACCTGGATAAATAGGGATTGAAAACATTCCGAGGTTATCACACTTTTAGGAATATCTTTGTGAGCTAAAGTGGCTATACTCCCCCTATTTTCAATTGACCTACTTTTCCAATTGGCTTGTTCCTTTTCCTAGTACTACCATTTAAAAAAATTAGCATACAAAGGAATTTGTTCAATGACATCAAGAATTAATATGCTAACCTAAACCTTTTCAAAAACTTGATGGATTTGAGCTTCATTGGATGTCACCTTTGGCCTTCCACGTAGAGCACTAAGGAATGACAACGGAGGGTTAACCCTTGCCTCGGTGGTAGGGATCTCCTTTGAGGGCTCCTCCTCAACTACCATCTATTCTTCTTCTTCAAGATTGGTCTTGTTACTTTCCACAAATTTTTCGTCCTCTTGCACGACCTCTTTCTCACCTTCGCGCGCCTACTTCTTGCTTCTCAATTTCAAGGCACTCACATTGTGTGAATTCACCTCGGGTTGGGATGGTAGCTTTTCGGAATCTCTACCTTCAAGCTAGCTCACACTTCAAGGTTTTAGATACTTGAAAAGGCTGTTGTGCCTAGTTTCTCAATCTCTCTTCTTGTTTGCTCTCCGAACATATCATTCTTCGTCCCTAACTGAGAATTTCCTCAAGAATTTCCTCCCAGTCTGACTTATAAAGTGGAAAATTGGTGTGGGAAGGTTCTTCTACCCTCGGGTAGGGTTGAGGTGGTCCACCTTGATTGTACCCTCAGTTTTATTCTCGCCACCGGAAGTTTGGGTGGTTACGATATCGGGGATTGAACGAGTTTGCATAAGGGTTTTGAAGATCTCCATCATGGTTCCCTCAAAACCCTTGTTATTGCCATCTAGCAAACTGCCTATTCCCACCATTGAAATCTAAGGCCTTTAACTCCTTGAAATTATCCATCACTTGCGGACATGTGTCGGTCAGGTGATCTAAAATGCAAATTCTGCACACCTTCACTTGATGCATCCTCTCTTTCCTAAAATCTTTCATCATGAAAGTAAGTGCTTGAACTTGCTCTTCAAGCTTGGGAGAATGAGCGGGCTCCTCCAAAACCATCACATGGTATCGGGTCCCAAATTGCCTTGTACCATTAGACATCTCCTCGTACAATGCCATCACATCTTTGGGGCTTTTATTTTCTATTGAACCATTACATGTCGCATTCACCATGCGCACGTATTCATCGCATAAGCCCTCGAAGAAATAATAGACAAGGTTACCTTCATTCAATGGATGATAAGGACAAATAGCCAATAAACGCTTGAACCTCTCCCGGTACTCATACAAGGTCTCGTTTGGAAGTTGTGAAATATTGGAAATTTGATTCTTTAGACTCGCATACTTTGAAGCAGAGAATTATTTCTCAAGAAATTTGTGCTTCATATCCATCCATGAAGTGATTTAGCCCAGTGGGAGGTAATAGAGCCAATCCTTAGCCACGTCTCGCAGCAAAAAAGGAAATGACCATAGATTGTAGTTCTCCTCTGACACCCTGGTGGTTTCATATTGGTGCAAACCAAATGAAACTTTGATAGGTGTTTGTTGGGATCCTCTCTGGCCGTCCAATGGACAGTGGGAAAGCATTGGATCATGTTGCTCTTCACCTCACAAGTGTTGACTCTCCATATTTGGAGCCATCAACTCTCTAAGCGACCAGTTGTCTTTTGTCATCTCAACTCTTTCTTCCTCAATAAAAATGGTTGTCCCTTGTGGAATATCTTCTCTTGTTCTCCTCATTCTCCTTCTCCGACCACCTACATTTTCTAGTAGATAGTGTGTTCCCAGGTTCATGGTACGAGCATGTACCATAAACAAGAAACTAGACACTACCAATCCCAAAGGAAAACACTAGCAAACAAATTAGAAATAATCGAAATACTTATTAAAAAAACTCAACACAATAACCAACTAAAGGTACAAAATAAAAATAACACTAACTACTCTACCAACTAGTAATGAAAGTTAACTATAAAATCTTTAAAAATAGCATCCCCGGCAGCGGCGCCAAAATTTGATCCCCACCCTGCATGATCAGTAACAAGCCAAATTTTCATGGGAGATTCATCAACCCGCATGATGCTTCACAAAGATAGAATTTATGTTGCTCCCGTACTCACTTCCAACTACCAGAGAGTAGTTAGTGGCAAGTCCAGTGTTTTTCACAGAGATGCTAGGATTCGAGAGCTACCTAAGCAAGACTCAAAATTGGGCGTCGCTCCGATTGTGTGTCGGAAATAACTCGTGTCACAAACTTGATTTGGGGGTGTTGTCTATAAACTACTGAGCATGCAAAACAAGAGAACAAACTATATTAAGTTAATTATTTGGGATATTTGTGTAACATGACCGGTAAATGACCTTGATCCTTGATTCTATCTCATACAAGACCTATAAACATATCCCAATGTTTATGTCACATAGTGTGGTTAATAGTTAACACTTCCCAATGTTTGTCACACAAAGGTGCATGCGTCCATCTTATCAACGACACATTCGTAATTAGGGAAAGTGTGTCGTTTGGTCAAACCGATCTGCGCTACTCTTTCTCCTAAAGACATACATCCTTAGCCTCCAATACGAACGCTTTTTTCCTAGGCCTATAGAGGCAAAGGAATTGGCATCTCATGATGACTCTAGGGTTGAAATAACAATGGTCGCAACACTACAAACCCTAGTTGCTGCAAACTATCATGCCCTCGCCTATCGGGGAACACTACATCCAGTCAATTAGGATCAGCTCATCGAAATGGTACTCATGGCCTATATGCATACACTCACATAGTTGAGGACTGACGAACCCATAAATATCATAATCGACACTCCTAAGGGGACAAACAAGTCTAGCACGATTCATGTCACACAAATTAATGTTGCATCAAAGAGTATAATCAACATGCATCATTTCAATCATGTAAAGAGAAAATAAAGCATGATATTCATAAAAATATTAGATAGGGGCTCCAAAATCTCAAAACATCTCTACCAAGTCATGAATACAAATTAGAGCCCTAACTAAATAAATTACTCCCTAAGCATTGAACCCAATTTTACCATTAGATTCAATGCCCTAGGGAGCAAGTAGGATATGCTAAATAAAGTGAGAATGGTTATTCCCTTTCTCTCTTTACTTACTCTTAGAAACTAGGAGAATAGAATTTCAACTAATGAATGTAAAACCCTAGTAGACTAGAGGTCCTTAGGGCATGTGCAATGGTAGTTTCTTAAGTTTAAAAAACCGATGAAGAAACCGAAAACACCCACAGTGATGGT
>JAULKK010000563.1:0-10615 GCA_032355705.1 Rubia peregrina
AGTGTGTTCCAACATGGCAGTTTTCTATCATACCACTAGTTCACAAATTGCCAACACAATTAATCCATGAGATGTATATCTGACTATACACTATTCTATTAAAGCGCTAATTAACATGAACTCCACTTCAATGTAAATTCTTTTATTTTAAAAGTTAGTTATTAATTTATTCTAATAAGATGGTCTGTGTCCCAAAGTATTGCCAGAAGAATTAGAGTTAGTTTTGGTTTATAGTTTGAATTTGAATTTCACACATGTCAACTTTTCATTTGTCCCTTATCTCCCACATCTGAATTTATGTCTCCTGACATGCAGCATATCCATATGGACAAATCACTTATTTTTTATCCTATATACGGCATTTGTTAAATCACATACTAAATTTTTTTTTTAAAAATTATGTTATATATATATTTTTTACTTTTTCTAGGGGTGGCAAATGGGCGGTCAGGTGGGTTGGGTAATATGGGTTGTTAAAAATATGGGTATGACCCATTTCAACCAATTTATGATGGGTCAAAAATGGGTCGGGTCACATATGGGTTGGGTTGAAACCCGCCAACCCTCAGGTAAAAAATATTCAATACATGGGTCAAAAATGGGTAAACACGCGGGTAAACCACCTGCTATAATTGAGATTGGCTCAGATGATGAAGAGTTGGAAGCTGGTGGTGAGACTTATGTTCCAACACAGAATGATGATGCAGGGGGAGTGAATGAGGATATTGAGATTTCCAAAGAAGATTATGATCTTGGTGGAAGAATCAGCTATGTTCCAACATCAGCTGAGGATGAACTGTTTGTTGAGATTGTTGAACTTGAAGATGAAAATCAGGAAAATGAGATGCCAGAGGATATGGATGTTGAATTCCCCGATCAGGAGACATGGGGAGTTGCTGGAATGACTGAAGAACCAAATGCAGTTGAGGTACAAACACAAAAACAGAATGATGCAGAGGAAGCTGAACATGATGATGTTCCAACATCAGGTCAACCTCATACTGTGGATGTTGAAGTGGTTGATGAGGAAGCGAGTGCATTTTCCACTGATGTTCCAACATCAAAGGAAAGTTTTGAAGATTTGACATACACCAGTGATGAGGTGTTAGATGAGTTTGTGCAGTCTCAGGTGAGAAGGTCTAAGAGGAAGGTTGCTGAAGTATTTACTGAAGGTCCAGTTCAGCCAAAAAAGAAGCAGAAGGTGAAGAAAGAAACTGGACAGAGTTCGAAGAAAGCTCCTTCATCAGAAGAGGTTTTAAATGAAGATTTCTATGATGTCGATTGTCAGGACAACTGGGATACAATCAGCAGAATGACCATCTTAGCAGAAAGACCAATGAACCTGGACTCATACAAGAAAATGGATTTACTATTTTTCTGGAACATCTGGGTTATATTGCTGCAACTACAAGGTTCAAGAGATACAATAGAGAATTGGTTTAGGAGTTTTATTCCAATGTGAGCAGAAAATTTGGACACTAAGTCTGAGTGGTATGGCTGGACTTATGTCAGAGGCAAGGTTATCAATTTTTCAGCTCAAAAAAATAATAGGATCATTGGATTGAGTACTCCTGATTTTGAGAGACCCTATTTTGAAGACCTGGAGCTATCAAATGATCAAATTCTTGTTGAACTGACTGGATGACTGGAATTAAAGTGGCCTGAGCAGGGGAATGCAACAATGTCTAGTCTTACCAGCAAGTACTTTCGTTTATCTTAGATAGCCATTAACTGTTAGATTCCTTCTACAAACACCTATGCACTGACTAGGGAAATGGCTAAGTTATTGTATTATGTTGGAAAAAAAATTCATGTGAACCTTGGGAGGATAATATAGGAAAATATTGTATTTCAAGTTGTTTCTTCAAGAAAGAAAAATTCTCTACCACACCCTTGTGTGATCACAACATTGGTAAGAGAAGGTAAAGTGAAGGTGAAGGAGGGTGATATGATACTTGAGACTGCTGCCATTAAGGCAAATTCCAGAAATTTCTCTTCATGGAAGATTAATGATCTACCCTGGAAGGAATCTGAAACTGGAAACTCAAGCGGTGCAGGCAAGAAAGACAGAGAAGCTAAGGAGATGGTAATTCAAGCAAAGATTACTGCTTTGAAGTTGCAGTTAGTAGCTCTTAAAGAAGACCTGAAGAAGCTGGGTGCTGATGAGGAAGCTCAGGATGAAGCTGCTGATCCAGTTGCATAATGGATATTTTTATGTTTTTTGTTGATTTTGGAAACTCTGCATGTTTGATGGCCCCAAGGGGGGTATTTTGGATTTCTTGTGGGTTTCTTGGATATTTTTTGGTATTCTGGATATTAATGTTTTGAGCCTAGCTGGAAGCTATGAGTTGTTTGAATTATCTTGGATTTCTGACTTTCTGATGTTACAACATGCAAAGTTTTATCTATTTTTCAGCACTTTTGGATGTTCCAACATGAGAGTTGTGTCTACTGAAAGGAGATGTAAATTTCATAAGGAGCTAACTTTAGTTCTGAACACATCTGATATCGTGTGAAGCTGTTTTAATATGGTAAATATTCAAATGTGTTGGTGGGTCACAAAATGCCAAAGGGGGAGATTGTAAAGTCCATATTTCTTGAGTTGGCAATTTGTGAAAATTATGGAAGGTTGTGTTGTAACATCAAATATGGAATTACTTGCGGGAATAGGTAATCCGAGACAATATATTTCGTCCGGTTATGATTTGATTGCAAAATATATCAATTTCTCTATTTATGAGATTTTATTAGATTTATGGAATGGAGTTGATATGCTATTCTCGGTTATGGAGAAGATGTGGATGAGATATTTTGATTCCTTATTTCAGGGGGTTAGATTAAAGAATTCCTATCTCTAAAAGATTTGAGTGTTATCAAAATATTATATGGAGATATAAATGCTTCATATAAGAGTCTTGAGTGGGTCCCCTCACATGCGGCATGTCCATATGGACATACCACTTATTTTTTTATCGCATTTGTTAAATTACATGGTAAATTTTAAAAATATTTTTTTATGTTATAATTTATATTTTCAATTTTTTCGATTCAAATACACATTATTACTTGTTTTAACTTTTAAAATACAATATTTAAATTTTACAAAAAATTAAAACATTTAAGGTAAAAGTCATTATGGACTGTCAATAAATTTATAGAAATGCTGCATTTCCTGAGACCTTCTCAAAAGTTTTTATGCCTAATGTTCCGTCGCAGTACACAACTAAAAATGAGACTAATATAGCAACGTCCCAATATTATTGGTCTATTTACTTTTTCACGGTGTTCAAATGGTCATGTTTGTCCATTAATATCTTTAACTATATATAATAATTTTGCAAAAAAAAAAGTTGATATTTAGAAAATAGATGTTAAGATGAATCTAACAATATCTAACATTATATTTTTGTTAGATATATTATTTTATATTTAGCGTCAAATTTTATTAATATATTTTTAATAAATAGACTAATAATTATGGAACAAAAAGTTACTCCCTCCGTCCCTCTAATTGTGTCTTACTTCCTCTTTTGTCACTATTCAATGATGATTTTATAATTTTAATATCTTAAATTATGTTTAAAAATAAATTATAAAAATTAAATATTCTAAAAATATGTGTTACGATGAATGTAGCCGTATCTCATGTGATATTTTTCACATTTATAAATTTATATATTTTTGCAATACAAATAACATCAACTTTATTAATGAATAGTGACGTAAGACACTAAAAAATGGACGGAGGGAGTATGCACGTGCTATTCGTATGGCAACTTGGTAAAACAAAAAGCCTTTCTTGGCCCCTTATTTCCATTTCAATGTTGTTAACCTGACCATCAAGTATTTATCCTCCTGTAACGGTTACCTCCTCTAATGTATGTGACGGATCCAGGCTACTTAAAATCAAGTCCAATAGATTCTTTATAATGGAGATTTTCATTATTTTTAGAGATTGTGAACAACTTTTTTGGAGGACAACTTTTTTTTCCCAACAGATTCTCTATATGGTTCTCCAAAAAAAGAGATTTTCTTCAAATCGAATATTGGTTCTCTATATTGGTAGAGAGAGAAAAAACAAAATTTGGATGCAATCATTCTTTTAAAAGCTTAAATTAATACCAATATTTCCTACATGGTAAGAAACTCTAAATTTAAACTCTTGCACTTCCTATATCCTACTAAAAATGTCACATTTTTCATGATGTTCAATGCACACGTTTGACGATTAATATTTTAAACACTCATAAAATTAAATATTATAAAATAATAATGATTAATAATGATACACTTCCTATCAAATTTAATAAATTATGCATAATAACATAATTCATTGATATATCAATGAGATTTGAGTCAACGTTAAGAAATTTGACTCTCAAAAAATATGTGTGGTATTCTAACAAGTTTGAAGGGAGTAATAATCTCATTAGAAATATTTAAATTTTTATGGTATTTTAAACTTATAAATCTCAAATAATAATTAACATGAATCATGACATGAATATGATATTAAGAAATTAGTTATAGTCTTTTTTATTGACTCAATGAGAAATAATAAAATATTAAAAGGATATATTTTGAAATTCTACTTCTATAATTTTTTTCAGATTCTAAATGGTTACTTTATTTTGGTTGTACTAAAAACTTTGCATTTGTTTAATTTTATGAATTTGATTGTCGTTATTTTAAATTATATAAAATAAATAAATAGTTAAAAGGTGTTTAATTATCTTTTAAAATGACGTAATAAAGTTAGACATTAAAAAAAATCTTCAAGTAAATATAAGGGTTTTATTTAAATTACAAAATAAACCATTACTGTGTAATAAATGTAAAATATTAGTAGGAATTCCTATGGATAAAACTCATTATTTTGATGAAGATCGAACAATCAAGGGGTATATATCTTTTTTAGCTAACTTCATTAAATATGAATTCGCAAATGTCGCGAAGGAGAATTTATCTTATGTATATTTTCCTTGCAATAAGTGTCGAAACACCGCTATTCATAAAGATGCAACTGGTTTGAAGGATGACTTATTTATATACGGTTTTGATCCAACATACAAATTTTGGTTTTGGCATGGGGAGAATGTGAATGAGCATACTAGATATAAAGTGGAAGCCGAGAAGGATGATAGGATAGATGAGTTGGTTGAGGTGATTGTCAAGAACTACATTGACAATCCTAAAAGACTTTGAGACTTACATGGACATAATGAGATACTTCTATACGATTGATGCCCTTGAAGGAATGACAGTATTGAAGTGAATGTGAAAACTAAGTTTCCTATAGTGATGTAGGGTTCTCTGGTTTGTTGAAAGTGTTGAAAGAAATGCTTCTGATTGGTAATAGACTACCCGAAATGGTATATGAGACAAAGAAGGTACTATGACCAAGGATGTTAATGGAGAAATTGAAATTGGCAGGCGAAAAAGGTTCCTGTCAAGTTTGTTTGATATCTACCTATTATTCCCCGATTAAAAATATTTTTGATAATCATGAGGATGCAAGGAATATGAGTTGGCATGCAGATCAGACATTGGTTGATCTTGATGTCAGTAGTCATCCGGCTGATAGTGATCAGTGGAAAAAAGATAGATATGGTGTTTCCCATTTTTGTGAATGAGCCACGTAACTTGAGACTTGGTTTGTACACCGATGGAATAACTCATTTGGTAATATGAGCAACAACTATAGTTCGTGGTCAGTGATAGTAATGATTTACAACTTGCCCCAATGGTTTTTCAAGAAAAGGAAGTACATAATGTTATCTCTAATGGCCTCCAGTCCGAAGCAATCGGGCAACGGTATCGATGTGTGCCTATCCCCCTAGTGGATGACCTTAAAAAACTGTGTGATTCTGAAATGAGGATGTATGATGGGTTTTTGAAGGAGTCGTTTGATTTTAGAGTCATGTTGTTTTGCACTGTAAATGACTTTCCCACGTATGGAAACTTGTCTGGCTATTCTGTTAAAGGTCAGAAGGCATGCCCCATTTGTTTGGAGGAAATGAATTATTCTCAGTTGAGGCATGGAAGTAAGATTGTGTACCTTGGGCACTATAGATAGCTTCCAACAACTCATTGGTGGAGGAATCGATGTGATGAACTCAATGGAAAGGTAGAGTTTTCTCCCCTCGTCCCGTATTAACATGTGCGTCAATCGCGCACATGTTGCAATATTTACGTGATGAATTTGTCAAAAGGAAGAGAAAACCGAAGGTTTTCAGTAGTTGGAAGAACCGTTCCATATTTTTTGAACTACTGCATTGAGAGCTAGTTGACATCCGTCATTGTTTAGATGTGATGCATATTGAAAGAATGTATTTGATAGTTTAGTTGGTACTTTGATGAATATCCCTGGTAATAAAAATGATGGATTGAAGTCAGAGAAATATATGGTTGAAATGTGAATTAGAGCTGATTTGGGCCCAGAGGTATGAGGAACCAAGACGTACTTGCCCTCAGCTTGTTACACACTTTCAAAAGTAGAAAAAAAGTTGATATGTTCCAGCCTCAAAGGTGTGGATGTCCCAACAGGCTACTCTTCTCGGGTCATCAATCTAGTATTCCGATGAGGGAGATTGGGGAGTATGAAATCACACAATTCACATTTTTAAATAAAGAATTTCTCCTAGTTGCGATTATATCCATCTTGCCAATTCACGCCAGGAAGTGCCTTACCAGGCTATGTTGCTTCTTCAAGGAATTTTTTTGTAAAGATATTTAGCGTCAGAAACTTGAGGAGCTGCAGGAGAAAATAGTTATCGTGTTGTGTGAGTTGATAATGTATCCCCCCCATTCATTCTTTGACATTATGGTGCACTTTTTTGGTTCACATTGTATGGGAAGTATTGATATGTGGTCCTGTTTATCTTCGAACGATGTATCTCTTCGAGAGGTATATGAATATATTAAAGAGTTATTTGAAAAATCAATATCACTCGGATACCAGTATAGTCCAGAGGTATGTGACCAAGGAGGTGGTAGAATATTACATGGAATTCTTGAAGAATGAAGAGTTAGTTGGCATACCAAAATTGCGACATACAGACAGAGTGGGTGGCAAAGGATTGCGAAAAGGAAAAACTAGGGTATTAACCCATGAAGAGTTGATGAAAGCACACTTATATGTCTTGAGAAATACATATGTGGTTTGCCCGTACATGGATATGCACATGGCCAGTATCAAAGAGCGGCACCCTGGTTGGTTGGAGAAGCAAGTACTTGCAGAACACAACCATAGTTTCATTGGTTGGTTACGCTGTGATTATGTTCCCATATAGGAGAGCCCGACTCTTATAAGTGAGTGACACTGTGTGCATCTCCTTGATGATGGTATAACGGGTGTCGACGTTCTTCTCTGTAAGGTGGTAGTAGAAGATGGTGCCGTTGATCGTAGGCTCTGAAGGATGGCCAGCCAGGATCTGGACAATGATGTTGTACATAATTTTCTCCTTGAGCTCCAGGACATAAATTTGATTTCCCTAGTCTTGATGATGCTGTTTACCACATTGTTCTTGAAGTATTTTTCCACCATGCGGTTGGGGTCAAGCGCCCCTGACTGATCCTCCTCGTCGACCATATTAGGCTACGAGTCCCGGAAGTAGATGTGGAGTGGTTCAACCTGGGACTCCTCCTCTTGACCAATTCTGCACCTGATGGCCTTGTTGATCAAGTCACATGTCAGAACCATTGTCACCCCCATTCACTCATTTTTTAGTTCTCGACACTACAACGAGTGAAATTCAAGTAGAACTTTTTCACTTCCAGGTCATACATATGCTTTCGAGACAAATCAACCCCTCTATTCCCAAAGGTTTGAAGGACTCGATGAATATGTCAATGTGGAGTTGCTCCATATCCTCGGGCTTGATGACCATCATCTCCTTAATTTGCCTTTTGTTCACTACTTGAGAATGCTTCTCATTTTCCTCTTTGAAAAACCTTTTCTCTTTGAAAGTTGGAGATGGGGGGGTGTCTATGGCATTTGCCTTATTCGCCCGACAGGAACCGCCTCCGCTGCCCTTGCCCCTGGACCTCTTGGCACTTTGCTTTACAGAAGACATATGGGGAACAAGGAAATATGATGAATAGGTTAAACGAATTTGATGAATTAGATGGGTATAACCGAACTCGCATGCATATCGCATACAATTTTCTAAATCAATGAGCAATTTGCGAGGTCGGACATTTAAGTTAGTATGAACGTACCTTGCAAAGCATGTTGAGAAGGTCGAAGTGTTTGCGACAGACAACTGAAAGGTCAAAAAAGTATTCAATCTATAAAATATGCACAACCCATATAACAATTAGCACACATATATGCAGAAAATAACATTTCTCCCAACACATCCTCCCAATTGTCATCCTATCCCTAATGAACATTGTGAAACCCTAACAGAATTAAAAGAGACCTAAAACCTAATCAAGCAACTTAGTCAAATAAGGCTTTGAAATACAGAGAAAGCAACACATATCTATCTGGAAGAATTTTAAAAAAAAATCATAACTAATGGAAAAGAGGGAATGCAAAATCTTACTTTGTCTAAGGTTTGCTAGAATTTTGGTTCTATCCATTGGTATTTAGCCTAGATTAACAAAACTTATAACCAGTGATCGAAAATCCATGGTAAACATAGAGTTAAAGACAAGCAATAAATGAAAACTAAGGTTTTGAAGGTAAGAAAATTGTGGTCTTCAATGGAGAAGAGAGAGGGGTATTTATAGTATAGGAATTATAGGAGAAAAGAAACATAAATGGGCTGCTGGCCCGAGTGTCAAGAACCGTTGATATATGTCACGGACCGTGGACACAAACCATGCAAATATGTCTTGGACCGTGGCAAGTATTCTACCAAGCTTCTATCAATTTCCAGAATAATTGGCCCTCTCTTCAGATTCTCATCGATTCTTCAATCTCGAACTCTACAAACCTAAACTCTTCAATAGAAGTCTTCAAAATGATCTTCAAAACACTTAAAAAATTAAAGAATTAGGACATAAAACATGTGATATCATCCTAACCCTTTAATTAATAAAATGTCAATTTCATTCCAATTAAATGCCTAATCTATAACAAAATTAGACTTCGAATGTACTAAATATAGGATATAAATTGAGCACATCATTGACCATCGCACGAACACTTGTAGCATTTATCTCATATCCTCCCTTTATAGTTCAGATGTTGAGAGTCCTTCCTGTAGTTGAAACCAATAGCATTTGCATGTTTTTTATTCAAAGTATGCAATGTTTCTACTCATGTTGCGTTCACTCTGACAAGACTTTCCGTGACATCTATTTGATTTAAGTCAAGGAAATCCGCTCCCGTATTTGGAAAAAAATACAATTTTTAATGTAATCAGTACGTGTTGTAAGGTATCAAATGCAGTCTATATGAAAATTTAAAAAACTACAAACGTTAGTGTCCTCTGTTATGGGTATTATAAGATATAATAGTTGTAAGATAATTTATGCATGTTTTAACAAAACTTTATAACCTAACTTATACACTACCTTCTAGCAAAGTTTCATAATTCATATTCATAGTTTCAAATTAAATGGATGTTTTAATACAAAAAGTACGTATTGTAAGGTAATAAATGTATTGTCTTTGTGAAAATTTTCAGTAGCATTTAGTTCGATTTGCTAATGTTTTCCACATATTTTCTACATGTTCATAGCAGTTTCTTCACAAAATTTAATCATGTCGAATTCAACAACATAAACTCCACATTCCAGTTGTTATCTTGTTAAGTATAGTTCGAAAGAGATTGATCTCTAGAAGGTGATATTTCATTCGAGTCAAACTAAATTTTGTTTGAATCAAACTGAAATTTAGTAGTTTCAATTGCTCCGACGCGGAGGCTACATGATTTTTCATTGATTTTGATTCGGATTAGGTGTTCATCATTGAGGATTTATACATCGTGCATGTTTTATTGGTGATCAGAGATCTGCTATTTGATTGAAGGAATAGAGGTGGGAGGATTCATCGGAGTGGCGCAAATTAGCAGAGATCAGAGTGGAAGGGTTCCAAATTTGAGCTATTATGATATGAATCTCCTTGCGAAGACTCTGGATTGTGGAAAATTGGATTTTTATTTATTTTGAGAATCTCGTACCACTCAAAATAAATGTACGAATTGCAGCGTCTAGCCCACAGGGTACACCCAAATCGACTTATAAGCATCTAGCCCGCAGGTTACACTTACAAGGTTTCTCTATAACAGTCTAGCCCGCAGGGTACGTCTACAAAGGATATTGAAACTTAAATAGCCCGCAGGTTTAAGTAACAATGAAGATAATGAGAATGTCTCAAAAGTCTGAATATATTTGATAAAAGATGTAGTAGAAAACTCAGCCTCTTCTATTTAAATAGAAGAGAAAATTCGGCTGGAATGGAAACCTAATCACAATCTGAATTTGAATCAATCTCTTGGCAGCTTAAGGAAGCTAAAACCATATCTAACTAAAATACCAAAAATCAAACCCTTTAGCCTTATTCTCGGCCGAACATGAGCTAGCAATGACTAGAAAAATATTACCTTATCTAATATTACCAAATCTAATTCTAATCAGAATCAAACTGAATATGCTAAACCCT
>JAULKK010000583.1:0-10614 GCA_032355705.1 Rubia peregrina
AAAACTTTTTTCTTTGTTGAAGGCCTTGGGTGGTGCCATTTTTCACACCTCATGGCTGGACTTCATTTTTGGAACTTGGAACGGCGTTGACCGAGTAAAACATAACGGTCTACGCCATACTTAGCCATTTTGGAGTGATTTTGGGGGCATGAGTGGCATGGCTTTCACGGATGTGCACATCCCGTTTTAGTGGATTTTGCACGACCTGTGTTGATTTTCATGGGCCATGCTAACCACTTTGCACAGGTCGTGCAAGCTTGGTTGGGCTCGTCCAATAGTCTCGTGTCGGTCTGTTGGCTAGTCAGCTGGTTCAGCCAGTTGGCATCGTTCTTCGTTCTTGACCTTCTTGAACGTCAAATCTGCCATTTCCAGGCTACATTCCATCTACTTCCATGCTTTGGACTCTATGCCCATTAATCTACTACTATCCTTGCGAATGGTCGATATCTTCTACTATTCTTGTGAATGGCCTTCAAATATCTTTTACCACCCTCGTTAGTGGCTTTCTACAAAATGATGAAAAAGTACTCACGAGAAACCTACTTGTAAGATTACAAAAAGTAAAATCTAGGTTCTCATGAATACAAAGTGTTGATTAACTTCAATTAAGTCTACAAAACTCGAGATATAGACAAGAAAATCAATAATGGTTGTCTAAATCCTTTGTCGTACAAACCTAACTAAAACTAGCAATCAACCAAACAAAATATTATAATAAAAGTGTTAAATGCACCGGCTAATGCATGCATAGTGGTGCACATCAGTCACAGTCGAGTATTGGGACGGGCCTAAATGCCAGCAGCCTCCAGCTTATAGGCTAGGTATACACCATCCAATTTTACATGTTTTCTCCCCATCATATAGGAGGGACCAAATCGTAAATATATAAATGTTCACCGGTTGTGTTGAAATCAATTTGAATCGAACTGGACGTTAATGACGTTCATTGACATTTACAATATTAATTACTGATATCTAATTAACTGTTTACTATTCTTAACGGCATTTATGTTGGTTTCAGTTAGAAGCGGGTTCAGTTTATTCACTAGCGGGCTGAATTGTCCAGGCCCAATATATCTATGACTGACGTCGGTAGTATGTCAGTTAAATTTGGAAAAGTACGACATAGATTCGACGTCGGTTACGTAGTTAGTCTGAAAGAGGCTCATTTGATAAAGAAATTGGGCTTACATGGCTAGGCACACAATCAGTCAAATTGACCTCGTATTAACATCAGTTGCCAATGCGACTTGCAGGCACGTCGCATCAGGGGCAGAATTCACAAGGCTCGTAACGACTATATGTATGGACCCCACCTCATAATCTACTTTAAACATTCAACTTTTCCATGAATTCCAATAGTCATCCCGCCTATCCTTTCAAAGGGTATGGTTTCTACATGTGGTTAGTTTACAATTTTTTTAATTTACTATAAAAAAAATTTATAATGTGTTTGAATGTGTTATTTGACTCATGTAAGGATGTTTCTTTGGACTAGGGTTCATCAATTAGGTTATGGGGTGTTATAAGGTTGACTAGGTACATGGCTAAATTGTTTTTGGTTTAGGTTATCATTGTTTGCATGTTTTCTGTTGTTATCAAAGATGCTCCGTTCCATGAAAGAAACGTCGCTTGTCAATAGATCCTCTTTTAGTTTAAGTGACAAGCATGCGACATTGCTCGTTCATAATTTCTCTAAGTCATGTCACATATAACGTCACACTTTTATCGATAATACATTTGGTTTAACCGATCCGTGTGCGACGTTGCTTTCTCATAAATAGTATAACATTTGATCCAGCATATGACGTCGCCTAATTATACCAACCTATCAGCGACTTCATTTATTCATAATTTTTGCATTTTTTGTAGTTTGTGACGTCACACACGAATCAGTTAATCATTCATTTTTACCGACCTATGTTCGACGTCGCTTAGACATGTCACATTCATATATTATTTGATTACCTTGGAATTGATTTGTAATGAATCATTAAAATATGAATTTCAGGAATTATGTCTGTCAATGCTAGTTCGCGACACTCTCCCATTGTGGTGAGCTTTTTAATTTTTACATTTAAATTGTATTTTCTAACTTTTGATTACCAGTATTCAAATTTAATTTATAAATATTTCCTTCATTAATAGATCCACATGAATCCGGACGATGAACATCTGTGAACTACATTTGACGACATCATTCCTCATTTCATCCACACCCTGATGCAGACGAATTTCGGGGATATTCCCATCCTGGTAAGTAGTCACATATTTTATTAAATATTTTCTTTAATATTTTTTTGTAGTTTACTTTTATATTAATAAACATTATTTTTAAAAATCCAGTATACCCCTAGCCAAATTGTGGAGCTCCTACCGCATTAAAAGTTACTTGTTGTACTCAGGTGCAACAGATGGGAGTACAACATGAATTACTCGGGGAACAAAAGGATGAAGACCCTAATGCCGAAGGGTTTTGAGTAGTTCCTTATTGGTGAGGAACTCGCAATAGGGGACATGTTGTACTTCAAGATGGTCAACGATGCTGGCCCTGTAGTTTTCAATGTTGAAATTCTTCCCTATTGATATTAATTGTGTTAATTTGTATTTCGAACAAGATTAGTTTTGGTGTATTAAGATATTTAATATTTAGTTAATAATCCTTTTGTTACCTATGTTATTTTAATGTTCATCTATCCCTAGTATCAAACCTAACATACGCACAAAGTTTTATTGTAGTATCAGTAACAAAACAAAATAAAAATTCCGAACCCTTGTTTCAATCAGTCTTGAAATAAAAAATTTGGGTTGTAAAATTTTTGATGGGAAAAATTACCGAACCAAACTTGAACTATTGATCGGCTGCTTGGTGGGCTGAAATTTTTAGGCCCATCAAACTCTGCTTCGTCGCCAACTTGTCGACTACAGTGACATGCCGCATACATCAAGGCAGATAACACAATGGTTCGAAACGATGTCATTTTGAAACGGATATAAATAGGGGGCTCTAAAAATCAGTTTATCCATTTACTCACAAGTTTCCCGCGAATTCCAACAATCTCCAGGTTCCTTCTCATCTTCTGTACTCAAGAAAAAAGTGTGTTCCTCCCTATCTCTTAACACCTAACTTTTTGAATTCTTACTTTACAATGTCAGATCTATGGTCTGTGAATGTGTTTTGATTTTTTGACGATCTAGTTTTGTCTCGAATTTATGACAGCGTGCACTTTTTTGAGTTTAAACATAGATACAATGTTTTTGTATGTTAGCAAAGGTTTTTATTTTTGAATATAATGTTGATTATGCTTCATTTTTTCTGATTGTATATGTTTCTTCCCCATAGCTTCCACTCATATATGCGACGTTGCTCATTTGTCTTCCACATATAAGTTCATGTGATTATAGTGCAACATCGCATATTCTTATTTATAGTAGCTTATCTTCAAGTTTTTGATGTTGCACTATTATCGCGTGTTCTTCGTCTTTAACAATTTGTGACCAGCATCGCAAATGGGCATCTAATGGTACAATTTTTATGCATATGCAAATTTGGTCTTGTTTCAATCTTGTCGTCAGTCTAAGCTACCACTTTGTGAAGTCGCATGTCAGCCATCCCTCTGGTTTGGTCCGACATGTACCTGCGATGGCATTGCTGACGTCACACGTTGCAATCTATAGAGCAATAAACATTTTTCCCTTTTGATGCAGTACTGATGGCTAGCGAAGGATCGTTCAATCCACCATTTTTTCAGGTGTTTCACCAACGTACATATATATTTACTACCTAACACATCTTCATACTTTATAAATTCGACAACTAATTACTTTTTGGTTTTGTACGTACAGTTCACTAAACAACGTCGTACCTCGGATCCTATTTTGTTCGACATCGAGCGTCATACGATGGCTCTTGATAGCCCACATTTTCACTGCACCCTCAAGTGGCAGAACTTCGGGAAAAACCCTACATTGGTAATGCATTTAAAATAATTTTTGTTGATGCACATATATACATACATATATATATATATGTGTGTGTGTGTGTGTATGTATATTTATAATTTTAATATTTTTATGATTCAATACACCCCTCGTGAGATTTTACCACTCTTGCCGACTGAGAAGACTCTTGTAGTGCTGAGGTACTACAGGACAGTGTTACGTATGACTTACTCGAGGCAAGGTAGGAATAAGGCCCTTTCCCCAAAGAGTTTCGACGAATTCCTTAGGGTAAACAACATATGCATCAGGCACACTTTGTTCTTCCAGGTGCTTCATGTTGGGGGCCCATTCTTCTTCAAGGTCATTATTGTCCATAGTGATTGAGTTTATTATTTTTTTCACTATTGTTGGAACTTAGACATCTCTAATTTGAATTTTTGTAAAACTTGTATGGATATTTTCATGACATTGTTTTTCAAATTATCTAACTATCTTATTTGAACATTACATAATTGATTGTGTATATGTGCAATTTGATTTGTGCATTATTTTATAAAACTATTTTATAATTCTACGATTAAAAACTATTGAACAAGGGGTGTATTGGACGTTTATGATAGTTAATTCTTATTTCTGTGGTGTTTGTAGTAGAACAATTTCTAGCTACTGTAATGCCTTATTGTTCTTGTACATATCCCCTAAATTAATCATGATGACGGGATATTGGGAGGAGAGGGACGCCGAAACGAGGGGAAGCGAACGACAACCATCTTCTGTTTTCATTTTTCCTAACAACGTCAAATTCTTTAATTCGTATCTTTTACATGCATGTGACTTCGATAATTAGTCAAAACCCATGTCGGTGCAAATGACAATTTATGTGAAATCAGTCCACCTATTTAAACGACATGTGCGACATCGCACATGTTTCGGTAACATTATTTACTTTGATTTATTTACCTTTTACTTCGGTTCCCATAGCAACTAAGGTAAAAATATCAATTATTTACCTCAATTTTTCAAAACTGAGGTAAAAAAAACCTTTCACTTCAAAAAAATAACCAAGGTAAAATAACCTTTTACCTCATTTATTTGGTGTTAACAAAAAAAACTTAGGTAAAAGGGGCAGAGTAATAAGTCATTTTTCTTGTAGTGAACTTACTGTGATATCCGATCAAAAATGTTTTTAATACTTCTGCTAATGTTTCAATAACACATATTGAGATTATAGTTTTTGGCATTCATGTTTGCAATTTCAGGTTATGTTTCTATAGTACTTCTATTTAAATTAATTTATGCAACAACTTCATTTCCAAAAAATGAGGAACATCAGTTTGTAATAGCAAAAACTCACCGCATAATACATAAACCTCAATATATAAAATAGAAACTTCTTTATTAAAAAATAATTCAAATTGCAACATTAAATTGAAAAACGGCAATCTAATATGAAGATACAACAATTCACAATGATTCAAATTCATATATGGAAGAATCAAGATTACTAGCATCTAAAGGCCGCATGAGAAATTTCTTCTCCAGACATGAAATGACTTGTCATGGCTTCACTAGTGAGGTAGACATAATTCGGCTTCAATATACCATCAGAAGCTGAAGACAAGCAACCAACAAATATGCATTGTTACCTAAAAACAATGCGTATTTTTCCAAACTCTTAATTCTTCTAAACTAGTTGTTTGCCACATCTAATTCAACTATATCGAAATACAAAATAACTCCAACACAACCCCTAACTAAAAGAAACCTTCCATCAGATATTTCAACAAAATGATTCTCCGTAAAGAATTCATCATCATGCACAGGAGGAATATCATCAATCAAGAGTTGAACCTCATTAAAATATATCCGAAAGGATCTGAATACCAAATGACAACACTCTTATCAGTAGCACATATTACATAAAACCTACCATCATGATAACAAACATCACAAAATTTCAATATTGGTTTAACCTTAGTCCAAGTGTCATACCCAGACCTCCAAAGTCCCAAACTACCGAATTTAAAAACAACATAAGATGAAAATTTGAACACGATGTTGGATTAACAGATAAATAAGATTTCCTTGAGTAACCACTCTCATAAATAAGATTTTGTTCACAATAACGAAGCTGAATTTTCATGGCCGAAAGGGGGTTCAACAAAAAAACATCCCCTGGCGTATCAAAAACCAAAAGCAACCCGAAGCAAACCTCAATACACTTTCTTCCTCTAAGCTCAAGCAGATGAAACGTTATACAAATCTTCCTCTTCATCAAACAAAAAAAACCTATCACCACTATCTCTTTCCTTTGAAATCATCCGAAGAGGAATGTTGTGCCTCTTGAAGAAATTCCTACTCACAACAGCCCTCCAAGAACTGCAAACTCCTCTCATCGACTTAAAATAACAGAGCAGAAGAAGATGAAGTGCAAAGTCGATCAACAAATCGTCATTAAAACCTGACCAATCCTTTTTCTGAGATTTCATTTTTCTGAGAACGTAAAAAGAAGAGTTCTAAAGGTTGAACACAGAAGAAAGTGGAAAGATGTAGAAAAATTTATATTTATAAAAACATTTCATGTTTCAACTTATATAGAAGAGGGAATTTTAATATGTTTCTAATAGGAAAGAGAAAATTAACTATTTAGAGAAATGGAAAGGTGTAATGATTATAGCGGCTGTAAAAGTGCAGTACTTATCATATAGGTTTGTCATTATTAAATACATCATTAAATTACTTTATAAGCTAAAAATTCATAGTTAAATTTCATAATTTGAAGAAAAAAACGAAATTCTATTGTTAAATAAACTAATTTTTATAATTTTTGGAGTACAAAATAATAAAAATATTACCAAGTAGTTTAAAAATACTTTTAATTCTCTTTAAGGTTAAACTATCCTTAAAAAATTTAAAAAATTTAAATATTAAAATTAATCAAAGGGTCCAGACCTTGGAGATGGAGATCAAGGTATCATGCAGATAATGGAGAAGTGCAAGACGTGGATATTTTATGGTAATGGTTTCGTGGAAAAAGAAATTTTTTTTTTGAAGAATCGTGGAAAAAGAATTAGTTGTTAAAGTGTGTTAGTGATTCTACAAAAAAAAGGATTAACTGCAGTTCAATTTGTAGGATTCTGTATTTCTATACCTTTATTTAAAATAATAATTGATGTTTCTATATGTGGTGATGAGGTTTTATGAACTATGTTGATGTTACTCCGATTTAGTTGATACATTTTTCAAGGTCAGCTTTTTCATTTAAGGATTTTAGTGTTAATGTAAAGTAACACCCGGCATAATGGTTATAAATTTGTATCCGTCCTAGAAGAAGACTCTTCAATTTCCTGCTACTATATATCTAGTGAATTAAAATGGGTTATGGAATATGACGGTCACTTCATTTCATCTTCCCAACTCCTTCCGAAAATCACTACCATAGGACAGACCCTCTAGCACCAGTTTTTTCGACTCTAGCACCAGTTTTTTGAGGTCCAAAAAACCGGTGCTCAAGTAGCCGATGAAAAGATTTCACTAGTTTTATGAATACCTGTGCTACATGTAGCACCAGTTTTTTTATGGGCACCGATTTTTTAAAACAGGTGCCCAAGTAGCCAGTGAAAATATTTAAACTGGTGCTACATTTAGCACCGGTTTTTTTTTTGAAACCGGTGCTAAAATGTCACCAGTTTTCATGTTAGCACCGATTTTAAAACCGGTGCCAAAAATATTTAAGGATTCAAAAAAATGGCATTCCTATGGAAACAGCCGCGTGCAGTTGCGTTCAGAGGAAGGGAAAATGCCCTTCCTCTGGGTGCAGCTGGGCGCAACTATGTCTAAAGGAGGGAAAAAGACATAAAATTAATAATTTAGTAGGGAATTAATTTAATAATATTATTAACTTCACAAAATTGATGATATAGAAATATAACAAAAAATGTATGATACAAAATTAATAATCTATGTGACTAACATAATTGTCTCATTGTTCAGCTTAAATCTACCTCTTCAGAATTGATTGCCCTCTTGTTATCACCAAGTTTGCTCTTATGCACTGCTTGTAGCCACAGATTGCAGTGCACATACACCAAATCCTTAATCCACTTATCAAACTTGAGCTAAAACAGAATTCGAAATCAATCAAAGTTGCCAAAATGGCTACACAATGAGATGGTCCTAGGTAATTCATGTTTCTATTTAACTAGAAAAAGGTCACTAACCAGCGATATATGTCTTTGGTCCTAAATCTGGCCTCAGTACTCCAGATGGAAATTTTGACGCCACATTGAGTACTCTTGAGTGTGGATGTGTGTATTCCTTATATGGCAAGACACTGATAAACTCTAAACAATTGTGAGGCATAACATTAAGGGGATATTTCAGAAAGATGATATCTATATGCTTCAATGGCCAGAATAATCCATATGGTGCAGATGAGCTTACTTGAACGACCTTGTTTTTAAAAGGTTCTCAGATGCAAACACTATATATTGCATAACAAGTTAAAATAATCTTATGTATCGGCATACAGACAAATCCTAAGATGAACCAACAATCTTGGTTCCCTCACCACATTAACAAACTTCAGAAGGTCATATCCTTAAACCCCGAATACATTCCAAGAATTGAACCTGTAAGAGATAACACGTAAGTGTCAGCAAAAATCATATGAGACAAACTACTGAATCTGCACAATTTCAATAAATTCAGACAATGAAGTAAACACAAATGGTACCAATAATCAATTCTATCAAACTAAACCTTTGCACAAGCTGTCCCAATTGGATAAATGCCATTTGCATTATGATTTCTTTGCTCAAACAACAGCTGAATCAACCACAATTGGTAACAAAAATAGTTTCAACAACACTCTCCAACTACATCATCTCGCAATATCCAAATCCCATTCCTTAATATATATATATATATAGGCAAAACCCATGAAAAGTAGCATCAATATTAGTCCAAGAATCAATAAGTTCACTACATTTACTTTTAAAAACAAGTTAGTCAGCAGTAGCATCAATACTAGTCCATGAATAAAAAAGTCACAACATTTACCTTTAAAGGTGTGGTTCCGCGAAGGGCGGAGCTCAGCGGACGGAAACCTGGTCAGTGGAAGGCTCTCTGGGGTGTGGTGGCGCAAAGGCGGAGCTCGGCGGATGGAAACCTGCTCGCGGTGGTAGCGCACGGCTGAAGGACCTGGCGGCAGACTAACAGAGGGGCCGCACTGACTGAGCTCGGTGGTCTGGTGACGCACGCCTAAAGGGGAGACGTGAGCTAGCGGCGCAGAGGGCTGAACTCTACGGTGGAGAAATAATGGAGGGCGGCGGTCTATGGAATAGAGAAGAGCAGACTGACATCTAAAATAGGAGGGATTGGGTTAGGTTTAGTAATTTTGGAAATTGCTCAAAAACCTTCAACCTCTATTCATCTTTTACAAACTCCCACCCATTTCTAAATTTCTTCCTTCCAGATTCCTCCTTCATCTTTGAAAAATATCTCTAAACCCCTGCAATTTAAAACCATAAAAAAAAAGTCGAAATCAATCTAGAAAATTATATGAATTAATCTCCCCATTTTTTCCCAAATTTTTCTTCATTTTCAAACTTTTCGGATCCATACAAACTTTCTTGAAAGCCCAATATGCCTTGTTAGCTAACTCCACAAGAAGGTGACACTGTTTCCATTGCTACAAAATACATGGTTTTTGTTATTCTTACCTGAATAAAAAAATATATTAAATATTATAATTTTTTGGTGAATTGTGGGAAAGCGCTAGTAGATGTTCCAAAGTTACTTAGAGTTGATTACATAGAAGTAAGGGAGAGAAATCGAAAAAGGATTACGGATATGTTCTTGTGGCCGATCGATAATAAATATTCCGTTAAGGATTTGGAAAATAAAATGGGGGTGTATAGGGAAGCACCACGTTTGAGGGGATTTCATTTTGGAGTTACGAGTAATTTTTTTGAGTAAAGTGCCAAAATAACCTTGACTTTAGGCTGAAAGTGCCAATATAACCCTGTAAAACGAGAAAGTTCCAAAATAACCCTAACTTTATGATATATGTGACAATATAACCTTGAGAGTCGTTGACTTCAATAGTCAACACCGGAATTGACCAAATTTTATTAAAATGACAAAATTAACCCTGATAAAAAAGAAAAATGATTTAAAGCATATTCTTCCTCCCCTTTTCCAATGCGCCGCCTCTGCGCCAATTCCGATTGGCAGGTGGTGGTGGTAGAGAGCTCGCGGAGGGGATGAGGCAGCCGGGGGAAAGGCGAGCGACGAAAACCCTAATAGATCGTCGGAGGTGAGGACGAAAGGTGGATCGTCAGAGGTGGGCGGAGGAAACCCTAGCGCGAACAAAGGGGATGAGGCGAGCGGCGGGAAAAATGAATCGACGAAGGTGGATCTGGATTGGGAGGAGGAGCGGCGGATCACGGGAAGTGGAGCTGGGCGCTGAGGGTGGTTTTGCAAGGGCGCTGGAGGTGGTGGCGAAGGTGGTGATGTGGTGGCTGGACGGAAGCGGAGGTGGTGATGTGGTGGCTGGTAGTGGCGAAGGTGGGGCGGTGATCAGAGATTCGTGGTGACTGGGTGGCGGTGAGGTAGTGGCGGTGGGCAAGAGAGGGCAAACATGAAATTCTATTTTAGCCAAGGGGCATA
>JAULKK010000594.1:0-10613 GCA_032355705.1 Rubia peregrina
TTACCATCCTCTCCCTCTTTATTCCTATTCTTTTACTTCTCGGAAGATGCAGCATTAGAAGGTTCGATGGGAATAGGTGATTTTATTAGAAGAGGTGCTTGCCCGTATACCCATTTCTAATACACCTCCGATGGCCAAGTATAGGTAGACCCTTGCTTCCCTTAGGTAGCTAGGATGGCTAGGGATTCTCCCAATATCTTTTCCTTGTCCGCAGTCAACCCCTCAGGAACGGAGTATAAGGGAGCGCTGTCGAACTAGAGCTTTCCCTCGCACTCAAGGTGTTCATAGGAGGCTTGTGCATGTCCTTGGAGTTGGAAGAGATCTTAATAGGGTGATTCGGGGATCTATTGCTGAAGGTAAGAATTCCCTTGATCTCCGTATCCTTATCCATGATGGGCTTGCTCCAAGACAGATAATATAGCAGTCGGAAGAGCTCATAGGAGGGGTGATATGCATATTTTGGTACTGGGTCATAAAATCCACAATATAGGTTATTACGTTCGAATGAAGTTGAGCGAGGTTGACTTGGTGCTCTTCAAGAAGCCGAGAGAGAATGGGGGGGGAATAGGAAGCAGAGCCAAAATTTTAGATGTTGTTCGTAGATTGAGCATCTCCAAGGACGAGGGCTGGTAGGGTTTTTTTGTCTCTAAGAACCTACAGTATGAGGTCTGGGGGAAAATTAATTAAGCAGGGAGGGCGGGCGGCGAGCAGGTTGGAGATCTCCTTGTGAAACCGTTGGGGGCTCTCTAAAACAGATGTAAGAATGTCCCAAAAATATAATCTCCCTAGGAGGTCGTCATTGTACCTCTCCAAGTTACAATTTATAAGCCCTAAATCCTTACTAAATATAATTAATTAGATAGTGGAAAATCGGGGTTGTCCATGAAGAAGAGAAATTTTCCTAAGGATTTATTCATGTAAGGGTCGATATAAACCTAGATATAGATGTATATAATAGAAATTAAAGAGGGGTATTTTTGTTTGTTTTCCTAATTTATGAATTTAAAAACAAGACAACTAGCAAAGTCAAGTAACTTTGCTAACACAAACTACTACACAGTGAGTAAAACACAATTTATGAGACCTTGGACGCAATTGATTTCCAATTCTGAGCCTCTTATTTATCCTTGAGTCCACCACCTATTCGCTACTTTAACTAATTTTTGTGAAGATAAATCTTCTATCTTTCTTTGATATAAGTTTACAAGAGTGAATTTGACATCTCTTTTTAAAAAATCACTAATGATCCCTTTATTCAAGGAATTGCTAAATATCTCCCATTAATGACATTGAGTACGAAGAATCAACAAGTTTGGTAAGACTTAGAAACACTAATTCAAATGTCTAAGCATTGAACCAATCTGTGCATTTACTAAGATTAGTCAAGAAAAGCATTCAATGACCTCTCCTATTTTCTACATTAAATAAATATGACAAAGAGATGAACATCATCACATTCATCTAGAGATTATCAAATCGTAAACATAATTAGAAGTTCTAACTCATGTTCTTGGATTACACATCAAAAGAGGGGGAAAATTAGCTAATTTTAGCCAATCCTAACAAGTCATCATACAATCATTTCATATTCTCAAAATTCAAACCACATTAATGATCTTAACAGCCAACATTAAAAGCTTCATAAATGCACAATCGGAAAAGCAATAAATAGGTAGAGAGGATTCTCAAGACATGGGCAAGGAAGCTTCAATCAATTGCTCCCAAAACTAAGACTAACCTGGTAATCAAAATCTATAACATAGAACAAAATCTACAAAGAAAGAATAATAAAATGAATGAGAAGTGGACAAACTAGGGTTTTGGAGCACCCAAATCGGGACATGAGAGCTAAGGAATGAGTGGATGAAGTGCTATTCATAGTACAAGGAAGAGGGGAGTAAAAAGTAAGTTGCGGGATGAATTTTGCAACCCGCGATGCCTTCCTCGCGACTCATGATGCTATAGTATCGAAAAATAACCTTCCAATAGATCCTTATACACGCTTCGCAGTACAATCTTGCACATCGCGACAAAAATAAGTCCAGTTTTGTTTTGCTTTCTCTGGGTGAATCGTTGATCCGTTTTGGGAGTTCTTGTAGTCGTTTTTATAGTAATTTCGAACAAAAATACAATGATTCAATCTAAAGACACCAATTATTATTTGATCATTCTCAGAACTCTGCCTCAATGCTTAGTCATTCTTCACCCTCTACTTTGCTCTCATTGTTCACTTTATCTTCTACCACTTTGTAAGTGGTCTTCCTTCTTCTACCATTCTTGTGAATGACATTGTTAAATATTCTACCATATATGAAAATGGCCATGTTCAAGATAGTCTCCCAATAAGATCACAAAACATATACGAATCGACCAAATTCTAAAGGTAGAACACGCTTACAAACTAGGGAAATGAGGCTCACAAGGCCTTATTTAAGATAGTCTCCCACATGCTTACAAACTTGGGAAATGATGAAAATAACCACACAATGTGATTCTAAACCCCCTATATTTTTAAACAAGCAATAATCTAACTAACCACCAACAAAACAAGCTAAAAAAAGGATTTCTAAGATCCTTACTTGTCCTTGAGTAAGAACAAGCAAAGTTCTGAGGTGATTTCTAAGATTTGTTTTCCAGAAGCACACCCAACACATTATTCCTAGAACTACCCTAACCTAAAACATAAGAGCTTGCCAACCCTCACATCCCGACCTAAGGAGTCTTAAACAACCAAAGCAACAACATCATACCATAATAATAATGAGGTATAAACATCCAAATAAAGTAAAAAATATAGCTTACTTTACCCTAAAATCCCATAAATATGTAAAAATAAGAGAAAAGAGTTCACATATTTACATTTCTCTCAATTCTCTCATTTTTCCTAGGAGCCCTCTCAGGTTTTCATCGTAGCCTTTTTTCTTCTTTCAAAGCTCACACCTAACCTTTTCTCACACCATAAGGCCTCTCACTTTTCCATAGGTTTCCCCTTCAAAGTTCTGACCTATACAGCTTCCCAATGTTTCCTATGTTTCCCTCTCAAGTTTTCAACTTAGAGGGATTTTTTTTCAAACAAAATAAATCAAAGTAGAGCATATGCACACTGCAATAAAATACAATTAGATATGTTCCTCTCCCCCACACTTGAAACACACATTCTCATCAATGTGAAAAAAGGACAAAATAAAGAAATAAGGGAGAAAGAAAAAAACTCACATTTGGTCCTTCCCGGTGGTAGCAATTCTTACTCCTCAATGATTGTTCTCTCCTCCATGTTCTCGAACTCCATCCAATATGAAAATTCTAACTATCCACTTCAAATTCACAACTATGCAAGTCTCGATGAACTCCTACAAAAAGCAACAACTAGTAGTACTCATAGATGGTGGTTTTCGGTGTTGGATTGTGGTGATATTTTTGTGGTTTTGGATTAGGATTTGAGGACATCGTTGAGAATTTTTTTTCAAGAAAATAAAAACACTAGCCTAACTTAAAAGTCCGGGTTGCCTCCCGAGAAGCTTCATATATTTAAGGTCATCGTCATGACCCTAATGTTATCCACACGGTGAAAGTTTGAACCACTTCACCATGAGTATAGAAAAGTAGAGAGGTGGGGGTACAAATCTTCCAAATAGAAAATTTGGTGGAGGTGGAGTTGGTCTTAAAGGAAAGTAGCATGCAAGGATAAGTTAACCAACACATTCAACCTTATTCCTAAGCTACCCTAGTTCCCACAAAGATGTAAGAATATCAATACTCTCACTCTCCCCAAAGAAGCTAAAGTAATCTCTCCACCAAAATCAATCCAATAAAAGGCTAGATGTATATGGTAAGTGTGAAGCTAACTTACTCCGCTGAAAGAAGCAACCAATGACAATCCAAGAGTTGTTAAATTTAAAGTTTCCATTTCTCTCATTTTTCTCTAATTTTTCCTACGAGCCCTTTAGGGTTGAGCCCTAGCACTCACACACGTTGATCTCACCTCTCTCTCACCTTTTTACTCATCGTGGCCTCTCCTTTTTTCCCCCTAAGTGTTTCAACCTAGCCGGGCCTTGCCTCTCATTGTTTCCTAGGTTTTTCAACCTAGCCAGGCTTTGTCCCATTTTTACCTACGTAGCCCTTTTGGTTTTTCAACTTAGCCAGGTATATCTTTTTAGTTGCTTGTCCAAAAAAGTAGAACTGGGCCGAGGATCGTATCGCAACCCAAGAGAGGGCATCGCGACTCGCGACGGCCAGAGTACTCTGCCCTCACAAATTTACTTCTCTTTGGTCCAAGTATAGTAGTCTCCTATTCTCTTCTTCGGGTCTATAAGGTCTTCATTGTCTTCAAAATGTAGTCTCCATAGTCTTCAAATCTTCAAACAATTACCTTGTCCCACGAAATTCTTATTAAAAGTGATAAGAGCGATAAAGTCGATCTTAACCTTAGTAATAGAATTTCAAGGTAAAATGGAGTATCCAAAACACAAAAGCATACCAAAATTAGTACAAAAGATCCCAAAATTATCGTATAACATGAACATATCAAACCTCCCCACACTTGAACCTTACTCGTCCACGAGTAAGAAACATTGAAGTATACAAAGAAGTTCAAATTTCCCCATCATAATTCTAATAATCCCCCAAATTAAAACCTCCCAAAACTCTCAATATCATAATTTCCCAAAAGTTTCTATCACACACAACCCTTATTCCTAAATCTACCAATTTCCTATTCCATGGAAGCATTTCCTAATCCCGAATTGTATTCCCAAAAATCTAATGTTATCAAGTGAAGATAAAAATATATCAAATGTTCACATACATGCTTTACTTCATACCAATATATATACATACCCAAAAATAAAGTATACCAAGAATCAAGAATTTCATACCTTGCTTCTTTTCCCCCGCTAACTTGCCTAATCCCAAGAAGTGTCATGATGTTAGGCTACCCAATCATCCAATTGTCAACCACAACTTTATGACTCCAATGCCGGCAAATGAGTATATAGTAACCAAATTTCCTTTTTCTTTTTCTCTCTTTCTCTCATTTTGCCTGGAGCCTTATGAGTTTCCATCCTAGCCACACATCATGTTTCTTTTGGCTCACATCTCATCCACATTTAGCCTCTTATATTTACATAGGCAGCCCTTTTGGGTTTTCGGCCAATCCGAGCCCCCAATGTTGCCTTAGTTTCCCTCTCGGGTTTTCAACTTAGAGGGGTTTCTTTATTTTTAGTCTTTCTTCTTTTTATTTTTTTCTTCAAAATATTCAATTAAAAATAGCGAAATAGCTTTCTTCGTTTCAAACATGCTAAAGCATTCGAACGCAATAACAAAAGTATCTCAAAATAAATAAAACTATTTATCCCCAAAGAACACAACATAAATAGACACACTTTAGGGGTAACAACATAAAGCAATCCAAAAAGTCTACAAAACATAAATCATCCCAAAAGAAAGATAGAAATCCCAAAAGATAATGCAAAACAGCTACTCCGTCCCACACTTAAGTCCAACATTTTCCTCAATGTATCAAAGCTAAGGCAAATCACAGTCATATGAAAGTACATATCAAAGTAGGGGTGGTACGAAAAATGAAATTCTCACAATCGCTGATGTGAGGAAGAACCAACATCTTCGTAACGCTGCTGATACTGGGTCATCCATGCCTCGTTCCTCCGACGCCTTTCCCCACGCCTCGCTACTCTGGGATCCGGTCCTGCGATGTCATCTGGACGTGTTTGCATCTCCTACACTCTGGATGCGAGCTGGTCAATCACGTCATCCATATCAAACAAGTTCAGCGACACGTGCATTTTGTGGTTGTAGATCATAGCATGTAAAAGAAATCCGTAGGCGGTTGCTGAGGGCAGCTGCGACTGTTATGATATTCCTGCATCATATCTGGCTGGTGATGCTGTGAAGAAGGATGTGGTGACTAGTGCTGCATCAGGTCATTCTGCGGTGGATCTATAGTAAATGATATAGAACCCTCGTCAGAATAAATGGGGAGGTTGTTAAGCTCCCACAGAAATCCCCATATACATTATTGATCCTGCTAGATCGCCAAATCAGTCGTTGAAATGTCGAACTCTAGCTTTGTACACTAAGGTTGTGGAAGCTTCATGAAAGGGACACCTCAATCCCTTTATAACCAATGAAATACTCATGTATCCATCATGGTCTTCATCAAATGGAAGTTGACAATTTGGGTCAACGGGATGTGGTAACACTCCCCTCGACCAAATCGCTGAAGGCCCTGAGATGTGGTGATGCTGAGGTGCTCTAAAAGTAGGGTAATCATGCCCCAACCGATATTTCCTCCTTATCTTTCTTTTCCTCCTCCACAATCCTGGTAACCCATCCCCTATATCCTATCCCCTCACTGGTTAACTCCCACAAGAAGTGTATCTCATCATGGAGCACATTTGTCACCTCAGCACGACAAAAGAGGGAAGTGGAGAGCAGGCAGTGTACAACTCATTGAGCATAATGTATGATGACATTGTTCTTTTCCATAGTGGAGGTGTGCTGCTCCAGATCGAACCTCGCCCAGATATCTGCTCTGTTCCACCCAGAAATATCCTTAATGTCCAAGAGGCTCATCTCGTATGATCGGTCATTCAGATGAAACCAAATGAACCTCTTACAGGGCACCCCATCCCTCTCTGTGTATGTCTTAACTGTAGACAAGAACTCCGGAGTGTACCTCCGTAGGTGGGTGCTCATCGGGATAAAAACCCTCACATACCTCATTTATCGAGGAGGTATATGACCGGGTTCTTCAGCTGAAGAACCTCCAATGTTTTATGTATCTTATATCTTCCTAGAAGACAAAACATCCCACCTCTCAGCATAAGCGCCGGTGATCCGACACAATCCCATGAATCTGTCTAGGAGGGATGGTGGTGCGGGCTCAGCTACGGGCGGAGGAGGAGGAGGTGGTGGGGCAGAAGGACCCACTCTATTTCTCTTCTTTGGGGCCATGTCTATTCAAACAACAAATCACATTAGACTCATAGACATATATTGAAATAGCCAACCTAGCCTAATTAAAATATAATCAATTCCAAACTATTATATATATATGCAGTAATTATAACAGACGGAGAACGATTATAAAACTAAACTAGCAAACTTATTCCAACTATTCCAAAAATAAAAGCATGAATTCCACAAATGGTTGTGCATTACAAAGATTTACTAATTCAACTAAACAACCATGCATAATATACATATTCAACCAACTAAGATAAAATACATATTCACAACCAATAACCAAAATACCACCCTTAAAAATGATAGCCCCAAAACAAACATCAAAAGAACAAAACTTATTCATGGCCAAAATCTACAATAAGTCCATAATCCAATATTAAGGCCAATGAATATCACAAAATATTTTGTTCTTGAACCTATAAAATAGCCCCCATCTATATCATTAACCTATTCACATAATCAATATTCCAAAATATTATACTACCATTACAGAGTCATATTCACAACCTTAATATTCACAACATCCATAGAACACATCCTTTTCACAAAATAATCACAACCTCTTCACAGCGCACTAATAGAACACGTCATCTTCACAAAATAATAACAAAAACAACATCCCACATCATCAATATGAATTCATCCAATGAACACATTCACAAAAAAATCATGTCACAAAAATTCCACAAATTAGCACATTCATCCAATTCAAGAATTCAAAACACATAACAATTCAAGAGCAAAGACTGAAAGAAATGTACCAATTAGAAGCCTAGGATGACAAATTTATTAATCCAACAAAAATGCTCCAGCTCTAGCAACCAAAATATCAAAATCCTCAATTTCTAGGGTTTTGAATTCGGATGAATTGGTGGGATTTTTTTTAAATGGTTGTGAATTGGTGAAGGGTTTATGGTGGGGAGTGTTTTCGGCCGGTTTTGGTTGAATAATCTGGCCGAATTTGGAGTGAAAGAGAGGTTGGGACGGTAGAGAAAAGAGGAAAGAAATAAAGAGTTGGAAAAAATGAGGGTTCTACCCTCGTTTCTTCATTATATGTACAGTGTCGCGCTCGCGATAGGCTTATCACGAGTCGCAACGCTGGCTTGACAGTATATGAACAGTTAATCCCACTCCGTGCTCGTGACATGATTCTTGCGACTCGTGACAGGGGCATCACAACTCGTGATAGGTCTCTCGCGATGGCGAAAATATGATCCTGGAAGTTACAGAATTGCCAAACTTCTTCTAATTCCTGTAGCGAACTCGAGGGGTATGTCGTGACTCGCGACACGTCAATCGCGATCGCGAATGTTTGGATCTGGAAGTTGTAAAGTTTTTAATCCTTACCTGATTTCCATCATGATCGTGACAGGGTTGTCATGACTCATGATGGTTTGTCGCGACCCGCGACGCCTCTATCGCGATCGCAAAAATGTAAACCTGGAACTTCATTTTTTTAAAATTCTTGTCCTGATTTTGGTCGCAATCACGATGGCCATGTCGTGACTGGTAATAAAAATGGACTGAGAGTTTACAAAAATCCCCTGTTTTTCGCGATTCGACGAGGTTGTCGCGACTCGTAACGAAGCTCTTGTGATCGTGACAGACAGGGCCTCCCACACTTGTAAAATACATTCAAAATTTACCAACTTTCAAGTCTTTCTTTCTTTCTTCCAAGTTGCCTTTCCTCCACCCAGCCAGTCATTGCTCTTCACATTTCTACAAAAACATGTACAAAAACACACCCGTTAAAAGAATACGGAAAAATCATAAAGAAAATAATGATAAAAACTGAGATTGAAACAAAATCAACAGAAAATTATGAATGACTCTCCAGATAATCAAAACCAAGTTTATTTAACTTCGTCAACATGACTTACCTCCCTTCGCAGGGTTTACTCATCACATGGATCGGAAAGATCGACTTCATTTCCTGTATCAGGGACAAAACATGTGGGATCTACATTATCCCCTATCAAGACTTTCCGTACATAGCTTAATGTCTCATCGTGTTCTCTCAACATGTCATGTAGCTCACCTTTTTGTTCCATGGAAATCTCAATCGAATGAGCATTCGGGGGTTTCTTTTCTTCCCCAAGAGATAAACATTTAAGAATTTTCGGTGGTGGTTTAAACTCTTCCACCGAAGTCTTCTCACGAGAAGGAGGGAAACCCACCTTTTTAGGCTTTACCTTGGAAACCTGAAGGGTGTTTGAAGTTAATTTTCCACGAGGGTATTTACCATTGTTGTTTTCCTGCATATTAGTACTAATAACATTTTCAAATAAAGCGTCATCTTTGGTAACATGAGAGGAACTACCAGCATTGGGCTCATAAACATCTTTCTTTATATCATTAATAACATCAATAGCTTGGAAAGAAATATATCTACTAGGAGGATCAATAGAATTTTGAGTATCAAATTCTACTTTCCGCCCATTATATTACATGGTTAATGTTCCATTATACTCCATGGTTAATGTTCCATTATACACATCAATTATTGTCCTTGAAGTTTTTTAAAACGACCTTTCTAACAAAATAGGTGTGGCACGAATATCACTCTCCATATAGGACATATAATTCTGTGGGGAAAGTCAAAGAATCTACTTTCACCAACACATCTTTTACAATACCTTTTGGGTATGTGCTAAAATGATCAACTAGTTGGATAACAACCCCTATTTTGTGCAAAGTTCCAAGATCTAGACTTTTATACAGAGAAAATGGAATCACTTTAATAGGAGCACCTAAGTCTAGAATAGCCTTGTTACCACATTTCCCTCCTATCTCACAAGAAATTGTAAACATTCTCAGATCATCGCATTTAGGAGGTAACTCATCATCAAAAGTGAGACACATTCACTTTTTCCACTATTCTTTTTTACTTTGGAATATTTGTTTCCTATTGATGGTACACAACTCTTTGAGAAATTTAGCATACCTAGGAATTTGTTTTATAGAATTCAAGAGTAGAATCTTTACCTCACATCTATGAAAGACTTCGTAGGTGTCTTTGTTGTGCTCCTTGGTCCTCATATCCTTTAATGACTCCATAAATGGCGGTTTCGACTCATAGATAGAGATATCCACCACTTTGGATTTCTTAGAAGGAGATGATGAAGTTTTGTGATTTTTTCCCGGCCTAGGCACGAAGGTCTCCCCCTCAATTTCTTCCCCTTCATTCATCTTGTCACTGGCCAACTCCTCATCCTTTTTCTCTACATCTTCTTCCTTTTCAATCACCCACTCCACATCCATCGTTCCTTTGGCTATTTTTATTTCATTTCCACTCCTCAATGAGAAGGAGCTCATATTTTGATAAGGGTTAAGCTCCGGTTGACATGGAAGTTTTTCCAAATCTCTTGCCTCCATTCTATTCAATATTTGAGCCATTTAGCTCATTTGCATCTCTAGATTTTTTTATGCTAGAGTAGGTCATCTCCTGGTGCTTCTCGGTTTTGTCCTCACATATTGTCAACTTTCCAATAGATTGCATGATTTCTTCCCTTGACATCCTCAAACTTTCACCTTGATTGTGCGGCTTATCACCAAGCCTTTCATATTGTAGTTGTGGTGGCCGATATTTTTGTTGAGGAGGACGATAACGTTGAACATTTTGGCTTCCT